>BPLQ01003465.1:126560-375039 GCA_021605075.1 Caerostris darwini | reverse complement strand
TGAACAAACGCGCCTCAAATCTGGATACTGAGATATAGCGGGAACTGAACAGATTCTAGGACAACTCCCTTCATCACCCCGCTACATGGTGTGCGGCTCCCCCTCACACTAGAATCTTTCACAAACTGCCTCTACACCATCGTATTTTAGATCTTTTGCATAATTTTGAAGTTATTAACATTTAAAACTGGTCATGAAAACGTAACCCTCCAACCTGAACTGGCTGCACAACCGATTTTATAGATGTTTTCACATCAAAATATTATCATTGCTCTTGTGCTTGGTATCTTGGTACTGGCTTTACGTTTGAAACCTGGATGTGGGAGGGATGTTTGTTAGTGGTAGCAATATACGTTAAACTGTAGTCATGGTTAAATTAGCCTAAAGAGTGCAAGAAATGACTGTAGAGCGACAAACACTAGAAAACATAGAACGAAGATCATAACTTGACTAACATTGTTTCTTACAGTTTTAGTTTCTTACAAATTCATTTGAAAAGCGAATAAAGGATGATCAGGTGTGTGGATAATCGTCAGTACGACAGTGTGTCAAAATTTGTTTTGGTTTTCTGCTGTTCGACAAGTAAAATCAAAACAATATTTCTCTGAAAGTTAAATCCATTATTTTTTTCCTAACTTTGTTTTTTATATTCTAAGAAACAAGGTTGACTTATGGATTTATTGTTATCCATCAATCCGTATTTACACGACATATAAAAATTATCGAGTTTATCATCCCATTACAGAAGGTTGAATAAATAAAAATTAATGAAGGTTTGGTTTGTCTCTCTACTGTAAAATTTTGCACTAATTAGGCTAATTAGACAGGGACCTACAGTTTAACGTGGATTCCGAACCCCTCACAAACACCCATGCCATCGCCAGCATTTTAACCAAAACTCTGTGGTAGGAAATAAAAAAAAAAGCACTGCAATCTGTTACCAAGAAAAAAAATAATAATCCAAAGTTATTATGGACAAAAACCTACTAACAGATACATAACTCTCATACTGTCTTTTTCATTCTTAATAACAATGTGTCAGATACATAAAAGTACGGCAAAGGAGAATTTCTGATTACTAAATCTACCTCTCTCAATTTCACAAAAATCATAGAGAAAAATTTTAAGGCAATATTAAATTTCATGAGTCATACCGGTGTGTTAAAAAAATCTAAAAGAAACCGAAACACCACGTACAACAAAGTATGGCGTGAACTTCGGAAGTATGTAATTATCTCGCAGAATATCTTCCAAAAAGTCATCCTTGCGCAAACTGAACTTTACACCATCGCCAAGTTGGCGATAATGTGGTTTCTGTCTCTCTCTTTGCAGAAATAGGAGAAAGTATAGAATATCTTTTTTCCTCGCCAGCTGCATAAACCACTGTCCTGGAAAGGTGGAAAAGGAATACCGCTGAAAAACTTGAAAGGAAATCGGAAAAGTAAACACACCATCCTCTTCAATTTTCCTTTTTTTTCTCCCTCGGGTTCGACTCGGAGTGTTTGCTCAACCTCCAAGAAAACAAGAAAGGAGATTCTTCCTTTTATTTGCTTTGCATTTTTATTTGACTTTCTGCGAGGGTTCTCAAAGTTTTTCAGAAAAATGCGATCAAACACAATTCCATTTATTTTTTCGGTTCCCGGAGCATTGAGAGAAGCATTTAACCATAACATAAATATTTACAGCACAATTTTTTCATCAGGTATAAAGATGGCTTGTTTCGTCAATTTCCTTTATTTCAATCTTTTTTTTTCCTGGGCCCTTAAAGAAAGATAACATCATGCAGATTTAAAATAAAATTTTCTACTGCAGGGGCAGTTGCATTTTTCAGCACGTGGTTTCTGAATCCATGAAGCTATCGATATCTTCTTGATTAAAAATACCACTTCAATATATCGACATTATTTCCTATAATGGTTGTAGAAAAAAGTAGTATGTTCAGGAAGATTTTCAAAGTAATTATATGTCTGATCAAAAATTACAGTAAAACTACAATCAAACAATTACATTCGATTTCAAACTATTTGTTCATAATTTCCAACGAGTCTACTCACTTTCTTAAAACGCCATTGACATTGATACCAGTGGAACAAAGCTCAATAAAAAAAGCTCAATTCAAATCAAAGCTCAATTGCACCTACCACCTACCTTAAAAAAAGGCAAATGAATGTGATTTGATCTAATGTAAAAAAAAAATGCTACTTAAAATATACATAACTACTAAGCTATATGTAATTCGTTTGACAGGTAATGTTCATTTAAATATAAGTAGATTTGAATTCTGTCATGCAAAATTTATTATTAAAAACTGTTTAATTTAATTTTACTTTCGACTTGTTTATGCTTATTTCTTATAGTTTTCTATATCTTTTTGCTGCGTTGTCGATCATTGACAATATGTTTTTAATGATATTCAACATATGTTTAATATAATTTTACATTCTATATGTTTATGTATATTTCTGATAGTTTTCTAGGAGTTTTCTATGTTTTTCTATATATGTGTCAAACACATAAAAGTATCACAAAAGAGATTTTCTGATTATTAAATCTATCTCTCCCAATTTTGCAAAAATCATACAGAATAATTTTTAGGAAATATTAAATTTCATGAGTCTTATCAATGTGTCAAAAAATCTAAAATAAACTGAAACACCGCATACGACAAAGTTTGGTGTCAACTTCGTAAGTATATAATTATCCCGCAGTATATCTTCCAAAAAGTCATCCTTACGCAAACCGAACTTCACACCATCGGCGAGTTGGCGATAATGAGGTTTCTCTCTCTCTCTCTCTGCAGAAATAGGAGAAAGTATCCAAGATTTTTTTTCCCCCGCCAACTGCATAAACCACTCTCATGGGAAAGTGGAAAAGGAATCCGGCTGAAAAACTGGAAAGCAAACCGGAAAAGTAAACACACCACCCTCTTCAATTTTCCTTTTTTTTCCCTCCCTCGGGTCAGACTCCGAGTGTTTACTCAATCTCCAAGAAACCAAGAAAGGAGATTCTTCCTCTTATTTGCTTTGCATTTTTATTTGACTTTCTGTGAGGGTTCTCCAAGTTTTCCGGAAAAATGCCATCAAACACAATTCCATTGAATTTTTCGGTTCCCGGAACATGGAGAGAAGCATTTAACCGTAACATAAATATTTACAGCATAATTTTTCCAGCAGGTATGAAGATGGTTTATTTTGTCAATTTTCTCTATCTTCAATCTTTATTTTTATTATTTTTTCTTGTAAATTTAAAGGAAGATTACATCATGCAGTTATTTTTTTTTAAATATTCTCCACTGTAGGAGCATATCTTGAAGACGAGAGATGCCAATTCGATATAACATCATCCGCTGAACAGACGTAGAATGAAGTAGTATCTTCCAGGTCACTTTCAGAGTAATGTCCCTGTGATTATGTATATGTTGCATTAGAAATAATCAGGAAAACTACAATCAGATGATAGTTTTCAATTACAAATTATTTGTTCATAATTTCCAACAATATGTAGACACTGTTTCAAAAAAATTAGATGGTGTTTTAGATGTACGAAAGGTAGATGTAGTAGTACAAAATGCAGTATTGTAGGTTCATAATTTGCACAAAAGACTCGACGGCGTTTATGATGTTCAGCATTTTGCTGGCATTTTTTTTTCGTACCTGATGACCAATTGGCTAGCTCCTTTGCTATCACAGGCTTCAGGTTCGAATTATTGTCTTGATGTGGATGTTTTGTTAATGGTTCAAAAATTATGTTAGGCTGTAGGATCGGTCTGCTTAACCTAAAGTGTTCAAAAAAAATTACCATAGCTCGACGAAACGAAATGAAAACACTTATAAAATTCCTGTTATTTGATAATCAAACTTTTTCCCTTATTTTTGGCTTCATATGATATAAATTTGCACATCATGTCATTTTTTATTAACCTAATAACCTTGTTATGGACAGTTACAACTGTATTTCAGAAGATTCATCATTATTGAAAGATATTTGTTGAAATCAAAGATGAAAAGAAGTCGTATTAATGTAGTAAATACGCACATTTATTTTCATTTATCACTCTCTGGAAACCTTTTTCATCATTTACCACTTTTAAGGATATTATTCTATGTTTCAACATAAATATCACTATCGAAGTAAGCAACAACTATAAAAGGTTGTTTTATTGCAATCACTAAACAATTTTATGAAATCTTTTAATTTTATTATCTTAAATCTTCGAGATCTCGCGTCATAAATTTTAAAGAGAACATTTAACTTTCCACTCTATTTATTTAGTATATAACTTAAAGCGGCAGGACCTGTGATTTTTCACCTTTAAAATAAATCTTCCACAGTTATTGTCAACATACTGCAGAATGGCTAATTACACTGAAGTGACAAAAGTCATGGGATAGCAATATGCAAATTTTCAGATGGCAGTAGCATCGCGTAGAACAGGTATAAATGCGCAGTGCTTTCGCAGAGCTTTCATTTCTGTTCAAGTTATTCATGTGAAGAGGTTTTGACGTGATGATGACCGCACGACGGGAATTAACAGACTTTGAACGCGGAATGTTAGTTGGAGCTAGACGCATGGGTCATGCCATTTCGGAAATCGTTAGGGAATTCAACATTCCCAGATCCACTGTGTCAAGAGTGTGCCGAGAGTATGAAACTTCAGGCATAAAATCCCACCATGGACAGCGCAGTGGTCGACCGCCTGCACTTAACGACCGAGACCGGCGACGTCTGCAAAGAGTCGTAAATTCTAACACACAAGCAACACTGCGTCAAATAACCGCAGAAATCAATGTGGGACGTACAAGGGGCTTGTCTGTTAGAACTGTGCGGAGAAATTTGGCTTTCTTGGGCTATTCCAGCAGAAGACCGACTCGAGTGCCTTTACTGACAGAACGACATCGCTTGCAGCTACTCACGTGGGCACGTGAGCATATCGGTTGGTCCCTACATGAATGGAAAACCGTGGCCTGGTCCGATGATTCACGATTTCAGTTGGTAAGAACTGATGGTAGGGTTCGAGTGTGGCGCAGACCCCACGAAGCCATGGACCCAAACTGTCAGCAAGGCACTGTTCAAGCTGGTGGTGGCTCCTTAATGGTGTGGGATGTTTTTTCATGGCATGGACTTGGTCCTCTGGTGCGACTGGACCGAACATTGACTGGAAATGCTTATGTTCAGCTACTTGGAGATCACTTGCAGCCATTCATGGACGTCATGTACCCAAACAAAGATGGGATTTTTATGGATGACAATGCGCCATGTCACCGGGCCACAACTGTTCGCGATTGGTTTGAAGAACATTCTGGATAATTCCAACGAATGATCTGGCCACCTAGATCGCCCGACATGAATCCCATCGAGCATTTATGGGACATCATCGAGTGGTCTGTTCGTGCCCAAAATCCTGCACCATCAACGCTTTCACAATTATGGACGTCTATCGAGACAGCATGGCTCAATATTCCTGCAGAAGACTTCCAACGACGTGTTGAGTCCATGCCACGTCGAGTTGCTGCACTTCGCAGGGCGAAAGGAGGGCCGACACGATATTAAGAGGTATCCCATGACTTTTGTCACTTCAGTGTAGACGAATATGCTATCCTCAGGTATTGATTTTAACATGAATAGAAATACGTGATTGCCAAACTAATAAGTCTAGCTGAAACGCCCTATTCAACAGTGAAATAAATTAATTATAAAAGAGCACCTTTCTAAAAATGAAGCAGAAATTCCATAATATTTATTTTTATTTTAATTCTTCATTCACCAATTCAACCTGAAACACATCTTTTACTTCTACATACTACTACCATCTTTCTGAAAATCAAATACTCCTTCAAACAAAATTGAGTTATCATATACCTTTCTTCTTTTGTTCTTCGTTTCATTAAAGATAGGAATGAATTTCTCTAAATTTTCATAAATATTTTTTATTTTCACTACAAAAAATATTTACCCTCATCGACTCATAAGGGTGATCCAAAATATTGCTCGAAGAGCTATTTAAATTAAGTTATTTTTTATTATGTGCCCCTTTCTTCTTTTCTCGTGAAATTTAGTGAAAATTTCGTTTTCGAAAAATAACTTGTACATGACGACGACGATTTGCCAGATTAATGGAAAACCTTGGTTGCTTAGCAACCTCTATCTCCTGCTTTGTGAGTAAAGGAAATTTCTTAAGCTTTAAGCCCATTGATTATATAGAAAAAAGCAATATAAGTATATTATTAATTTATTAAAAAATTAATTATTCGAAATTTTTATTAATTAATAATAATAAAAAAAAGTCTGCATATATAATTCTTTTTTTAATATTATTATTATAATTTCAAGTAGGTAATAAAAAAGATAAACAATAGAAACAATACAATAACGACAAACAATAACGATTGGAGAGGAAATTGTGACTCAGTGGAGAAACTGCATGGTAATTCGGAAAGGAGGATATCGGAACGTTAATGAATAATATTCAGAACAGCGCGAGGCCTTTTGCGATTTTCAAAATCAGAAATGCCGTAAACATAGTTGCTTAGATCATTCAAAACAGAATTATTAATATTTGGAATGGAATTATAAATTTTTTTGCAGTTTTATACACAAATTGTTTAAAACTTGGGAGGGAAAGAGCATGTCTGATATCCTCATTTCGAAAAAACCAAGGCGAAATTGTAATCACGCGTAGGATTTTATTTTCAAGTCTTTGTATCGAAATTCGACGGAACGTGTACATGAATAACATTAATTTCTTATTATGTGAGTAAAACATTTCACTGATTGGTTAAAAAAATCTTTAAACGAACTTTTAATTTTGTTAGTTCATTCTTGTGTTATTCAATTCATAAATTAATTCCATTGCTTGAAGGATTTTGAGTTAATTTTCAAAGGGCTGATGTGTGAATAACACAAAGAAAATAATTGTATTACAATTGCTAAAATACCTGAATGTTCAATAATAAAAACTCTAGTGTAAAGAAGAATTCCGTATGTCGCTTAAGTGCTATAACCAATTTCATAACGATGAGCAGCATATGACCCCTCATTTTTATGAAGGTGGTATAGAACTTTTAAGAATGCTGTCCACCGTTTTTGTGAATGTGGCCTGCTTTTTTGTGAAGGCGATGCAGCATTTTTTTAAATTTTTTTTTCTAAGAATTTTGCTAATGAAATTATGTTAATACCTACAATTCTGCGTTTTTAAGTTTATTTATTTTTTTTTAAATTTTTGTCCTATGAAAATATAAGAAAAGATAATGAAATTATTGGAGTTATTATACACTGAAGTGACAAAAGTCATGGGATACCTCTTAATATCGTGTCGGCCCTCCTTTCACCCGGCGAAGTGCAGCAACTCGACGTGGCATGGACTCAACACGTCGTTGGAAGTCTTCTGCAGGAATATTGAGCCATGCTGTCTCGATAGACGTCCATAATTGTGAAAGCGTTGATGGTGCAGGATTTTGGGCACGAACAGACCTCTCGATGATGTCCCATAAATGCTCGATGGGATTCATGTCGGGTGATCTAGGTGGCCAGATCATTCGTTGGAATTGTCCAGAATGTTCTTCAAACCAATCGCGAACAGTTGTGGCCCGGTGACATGGCGCATTGTCATCCATAAAAATCCCATCGTTGTTTGGGTACATGAAGTCCATGAATGGCTGCAAGTGATCTCCAAGTAGCTGAACATAAGCATTTCCAGTCAATGTTCGGTCCAGTCGCACCAGAGGACCAAGTCCATGCCATGAAAAACAGCCCACACCATTACAGAGCCACCACCAGCTTGAACAGTGCCTTGCTGACAGTTTGGGTCCATGGCTTCGTGGGGTCTGCGCCACACTCGAACCTTACCATCAGCTCTTACCAACTGAAATCGTGACTCATCGGACCAGGCCACGGTTTTCCATTCATCTAGGGACCAACCGATATGCTCCCGTGCCCACAGTGCTCACGTGCCCCGTCAGTAAAGGCACTCGAGTCGGTCTTCTGCTGGAATAGCCCAAGAAAGCCAAATTTCTCCGCACAGTTCTAACGGACAAGTCCCTTGTACGTCCCACATTGATTTCTGCGGTTATTTGACGCAGTGTTGCTTGTGTGTTAGAATTTACGACTCTTTGCAGACGTCGCCGGTCTCGGTCGTTAAGTGCAGGCGGTCGACCACTGCGCTGTCCATGGTGGGATTTTATGCCTGAAGTTTCATACTCTCGGCACACTCTTGACACAGTGGATCTGGGAATGTTGAATTCCCTAACGATTTCCGAAATGGCATGACCCATGCGTCTAGCTCCAACTAACATTCCGCGTGCAAAGTCTGTTAATTCCCGTCGTGCGGTCATCATCACGTCAAAACTTGTTCACATGAATAACTTGAACAGAAATGAAAGCTCTGCGAAAGCACTGCGCATTTATACCTGTTCTACGCGATGCTACTGCCATCTGAAAATTTGCATATTGCTATCCCATGACTTTTGTCACTTGAGTGTATTTTAATATTCTAAGCGTATCATGCATTTGTGTTCTAAGACATGTTGTGTATTTTGTACCAAAGATTTAAAATTTCTTCACTATTTCAACGTTTTCAAAAATTTCTATATAAAAATAATTTATATGATATTTGTTAGTGATAGATCATTTACACAGGTTTTTTTTAATTATAGATACTTCAGTCTGGACTCTTTTTTTTTAACAAGTTTTGAACTACCCAAAAATTTCTCCAACTTTCAAATAAAAGAAAAAATAATTTCTCAACGCAACTTCAGTGTAGACAGTCGTTATGAATTTTTTTTATTCTAAAAGCAATGCAAGAAGACATATCTGTATTTACTCTCTAAATTTTTCGAACAGAAAAAAAAATTAATAATGCAGAATTTTTAAATTTTTCCCGGTCTTTCTGAATAAACAAACAAACAAAAAAACGTAATGGTATTGCCAAACTGTTTTTGTGTTGTGATGGAATTTTAAAAAAAAAAAAAAAAAAAAAAAACGTCATTTCAGCATTTAAAAAAAATGATATTTTAAAAATAATTTTTAATGAAATAGGAATGTGACAAAAAAAAATTATAATTATTTGTCACAAAAAAAAGCAATTCCTGTATGTACTTGTCAGTTCTTTTAACACGTTAATTTAATCCACTTTTTGCAATCCCCTTATTAATTCACTTCAAATCTCCAAACAATGCGATGAATTATAATTTTGCTGAGACAGAAAAAAAATATAAAGAAAGTTAATGTAGATTGAGATGTAAAAAAGTAGAAAAATGTAGTGTAATGTAGAAAAGTTAAAAGTTTTATTTCGAAGAATTTCTGACAAAAAGTAAAGCTATTTTACTAAAGAATGACGTCAATGTAAGATAACTCTGTTAACTTTCTGGTTAAAGAAATAAGTAAAACTTTCCTGGAAAAGAATGGCAACATTAGTCTTTCCAACAGATCGATGGAGTCTCCATCTACTTTCAGAAACTTCACTGTTTCAATTTAAAAAAAAAATAAAAATAAGTTTTTTTCGAAAAGGTTATATGGAGAACGCCCACATTCTTAGTAGTGGACGACATTGATAAGTCAACGTGTTTGTGAAATGTCAACCAATCAGAATAAAGTGTGCTGGAAATTATTAAGATTTCTTCTTTTTTTTATTTGTCCGTCCCAGTTTTTGAAGTTTCTTGCAGTCCTCCTACGCACTGTAAAAAGTCACGCGATTTAGAATAAAGCATTTAAGAAAGAAAGGAAGAAATTTTATTTTTTTGATAATGAAACTCTTTAAAAAAATTGGAAATAAAATATCATTGTTTTTTTTTTCTTTTGAAATGTTTTAATTTGACGTGAAACAAAAAAAAGTTTTTCCATCGAATTTTTTTTAATTATTTATTTAAAAAAACGACTTCAAAACATTCGACAGCATCATTATTTTAGCACTTTTTTTGTTATCTTTGATACAGGCGAAGATGACTCTCCATTTCAACCAATATCATTTAAACAAGTGGAAAGTACCTTTAGCAAAATTTATTCTGCATGATGTTCAGCTCAAGATTAAGATTGTACCTAAATCTTTAAGTGCATAGAAAAACTCTACATCAAATACACTCACCACACCAGCTGTTAAAGTAAATTACTTCGTGAGGAAAATTAATCAAGAATCGCAGTGCCTAAGAAGTAATTTATATTGCAACGAAGTCCATTAGTTATTAATTTAAGTAATTTGTAAATTTTAACATTACTTTAAGGCATTAAAAATTATGAAATTAAGCAACAGGTTACAAGTTAGGTTACAAGCTGGCTTTGTACACCTTTATTTTTAGAGAAATTGTATATATATATTCTGCACTGTTAATAAACCATTAGTAAACACCAAATACTGTGGTTGTTCACTGCCTTGCTTCTTACTTATACAGTACTTCAGGGTACTCTAGGTTTGTCTTCTAAAAGGGAACCAAAGCACAGTATATACTTTAAAACATATTCATTTATTATTGTCTTCACCCAATAATAATTTAACTTTTCCGGACATTTAAATTTTCACACTATTTTTTATGATTCCTAATTGTTCTATTATAGAAAGTTTATTGAAATTGGGTAGAAATGATAGTTCAACTGTATTATTGCAGCATTATTATTGCAATTTCCTTTTTTTTCTTCCCCGAGAAGGCACCTTTTATTATTAATTGGTCCCTAATTGTACCGAATTTAAAACTTAACTTTTAACTTCTTTTATTTTTTATCTTACTTTTTATCAATAATATTTTTAAATCTTTTTTTTTTTTTTTTTTTTGACTACCTACTTTAATTTGAATTTTTAGAAACTTTTATCTTAAATTTTACTAACAATAATTAAGCAGCCTATTATAATTCCAAGCATATCTATGAATTAAGATGAGGGGGTTTAAGGGGTATTCCCCCTTGTTGGTACTCCGTAAACGGTACGCCAGTTGCCAGTTGCCAGTTATTATTAATCTGCAAATTCTTTTTCATAATAAAATTTTTTTTAAACTCTATATTGCTCAACATACATTATAATAGGTAATACTCCATCAATGATGATACACTCAAGAAAGTAGATGGAATATTTAGCATTTTAAAACAGTGCTCCAAGCAGTTAGAGTACTTTGCGAGTTTGGTAGAAAATAACCATGTAATCAGTCAAATGCCAGTTAAAAGAAAGAGAAAAAGGATAATTATCAGGTTTACAATCTCTTGTGAATATACAAATTTTAACTGTGCCACATTAGAAAGACTTGTTATAGACCCTGTTATAGACTTGAATGCGGGCCCTGACGACTGAGTGACAGGCACTATGGCACTCCGTGCCACATATTTTAGGTTCGGATTGTAGTGGTGCGAAATTCACTTCAAATCGGATATTTTACCAGTCTAATAGGAATCGTTTAGCATTAAGCAAAACTTTTCTTCATCAGCAGATTTATTGTTGTGTTGAGCAATGAAGTTTATATGTTTTCCCTTAACACGTAAGATTGGTAATATTCACAAAATCTTACACTGTTTAATAATACGAATACTAAATCCTAATGCTATTTTCTTGAATAAAAAGTTTATAGAAAGTCTAGAATATTTCAAAGAGAATAGACACATAAATAAAAAAAAATAGAACTACATGTTACGCTTCATTAAGAAAATATTTCCTATACATTGATGGGTTTTGTGTCCACACATGTATACGATATTCGATGAGGGGAGAATATTTGGAAGTAACTGCCTCCCAAACTTTAATTACTACTGCCTGTCGCCTTTAGTAAGAGAATAAAATCTCCAAAACGTCAATTAACTAATCAAACTGTCCATCAAATATGCTTATAAATGCATTCTAAACTTCCATCGAGTCTTCTCGCTTCTGTAAGCAATGGCTGCAACGGAAGAAATTTGAACCTGAGCTTTCTTGCATGCTAAGAACCTATACAACAATTAGCCATGAATCGGAAGTATTAGTAATTTATGATTTCAATACAACATTTAGAACGTAAATCTTAAAAAACCATACATTAAACTTCGTTCAATCTGGAAAATAATTATGTTAAACACATAGTTAATATACTTAAAATAATTCTGATTTTAAGTCCTACAACATACGTTGCCAAACTTGATTTATTTTTTTTCATACAAAAAGAGTAGATATACTACATCCAAATCTTCGTATAGGTTGTCAAGTAAAATAATAATGCATTTTCTCTTTCTCACTGATTTTGCTTCTAAATTTATATAAAGTTTCATGTATATAAATAAGAGTGTTTAAGTATTAACATTTTAAAATTAAACTGCGTTTGAAATAAATGAATTAATCAATTTCAGTGAATAATATTTAAAATTGGAATGTTAAAGCTAATATTCCTTAACGGAATACGTCTTTAGTAATATCGTGAGATAAGCATTAGTAAATGAAATAAAAAAAAATATGTTTGTCAATTTAACAAAATTAAATCAAGATCTGTAATGACATGCTTTTAAAAATAATTTCATATATAAATACTTCCATTTTCTTGGAAATCAAAATAAATGTATATTGAATTCTAGCTTTTAAAGAGTTTCTAGAATTAACATATCCAAGCGGGAGGCATAACTTAAGAAACATGTCTTAAAAATTCATTTCATTCGAATGTACATTATTTGTAAATAGTGCCATCATCTGTCTGAGACATTATATTGATATGTTGGATGCAGTCCTTCGTCATTTACGTAACGACCCCATCATTAACTTTAATGGCTTATGCTAACATTTCTTTATGGATTTGACTCATACGAAGATTTTTAAATTATCTTCCCTGATGGATTGTGATTCGAAAAGAGATTTTTTTTTATATCCTTCTCGACCGTTCATCTTCAATAAAGCGTCTGATAAATTCATAAATCCTTGAAGACTGTTACTGCGAAACACTTTTGGCCTCGCCGGGATTCTAACCCGTTACCTATGGGACCAAGCCCAGAGTGCTACCTACTCGGCCATCAGGCTCCTGATTGAATGCTCCACTTTCATACTCATACTTTTCATGCCCCCTTTACACTGACTAAACTTTCTCAGTAGTGGCAAGTTTAGTCAGTGTGAATGATTCTCCTGCGTGATTGAATTTCACACCTTTCTTTTTATTTTTGCTATTAACTATTGATCTTTGACCGTATGTATCTTAAAATATAATAAATAATTGTTACCTTTTCTTTTTTTTTCTTTCTAATGCAGCTGGCAAACACTTAGACAGCTTGATCTTGGATGCCTTAAAGGCAAGCGCTGCACAGACGTACTCACTTTGCATTACCCAGGCGGCGCGTGTAACTTGAAGATAAGCCACCGACGCGGTGTAACAATGCCCCCGCAACGCTCTGCGATCCTATTAGACCGAGACCTACAGTTTAAAGTGGATTCCGAACCACTACAAACACCCATAGCAAAACTCGAACCCGAAACCTGTGGTACCGAGCGCCAGAGTGCTAGCCACTCAGCCATTCAGGCACATAATTGTTACCTAACTTTGGCCTTTCATAATTAAAGCTATTTCCGTTTTCACAGCATAAATATTTCCCAGATATTTCGTATTCTCTTATAACAATGAGACCTTTTAATATCAACTATTAATAACCTAAATGTTTCCCATTTATTTCCCATTAATATTCAAAAGCAATTACCAACACAATATTCACAGAGTGTAACATCCTTTTGAAACTCAAATAACTAGCGGCAGATGACGCAGAAAACGGCCCACTTTGTCACGACGCACAAGAGACAGGAGACCTCATAAAATGTATAAATAGTTGCTTCCAATGCAACATTCGCAATTTTTTGTTCTTAAACAATGAGGGGAAGCAATTTGTATGGATGAGAAATCTTATAAATAGTTCTTTCATTCCACAGTTGAAATTACAGTATTGTGTATCATCCATTGTTCTTTCTAACGAGAAATGCATAATTTTTTTTTTCTGCCCGTCTCGCAGATTAATGGTTTTGAGAAAGTTCTTTGTGGAGCCGAAAAATCAGTAAAGTAATTAGCGAATCTTTATAATTGCGTTGAATCTGGTTATCTTAAAAATGTATTCGCTAGATTTCCTACTTGCTCGCGACAATGGGCCTCCATCCTTTCATTATTTTTATTTCATAAAAGAGAATCAATCTCCATAAAAAAAAGTAAAAGAAATCTTTCACTTAAATAACAATCGAATCTTAATAAATTCTCTCGTTCAAGATATTTGTTTATGCAGATAAATTGTAGTGTTATTTTGTGACATTCGAATAATTTTTATCACTTTATTTATTTATTTCTCTTTAAAATATTTTTTCATCCTTTTTTATACTGACTGATTTTGTACTGATACTTATTTGTACACACACACATATACACTCAAGAGCCAAAACATTATGACCACCTGTCAATAACGAGTTGGCCCACACAGCTTCAACCCGCCTTGGCATGGATTAATACCACCACTAAATACAGGTTAAATACCACTTCCACCTGATCACGTGCCTTCCACGTCATCCAAGCGAGTTCATTGCGAAATGTAGGGGTGGTCATAATGTTTCGGCTCTTGAGTGTATATATGTATGTATATAAATTTATATATATAAATATGTATGTTTGTATATAAATATATATATATATATATATATATATATATATATATATATATATATATATATATATATATATATATATATATATATATATATATATATATATATATATGTGTGTGTGTGAGTGTGGTTCAAGGTCTACTGACAAATTCCGAAACATGAGTGTTTTTAATGAGGTAGGGTTATCAACACAATGCCCAACGCTCTACAGTTACATTAGACCAGGACTTACAGGGTCTCACCTTGCTTCCTGTTCTGCACTGCCTCCTGTTTCTTTATGGAAGCTTTATTGGATTGCCAGACTTAAGTGGGTGGATTAACTGATGTCATTCGTTTCTATCTCATTTCCCGCATTTTTTTAAACTATCTGTTGTCCTATAAACTTGCCATCGTAAATAAAAACAAATTAAGAAAAATAAGTTAAATTCTTGAATATGTTTAAAACACTACATATTGGATTTCAGGATATCAAATCTTCAAACGATTGTTATAAAAATATTGCCTGCGACGTTCCCTCTGGAATACAAAACTCTAGAATACTTTTATTTATTTATTTATTTTTTAGTCGCCAGATATCAAAACATGTCAGGAAAGAGAGAATACTTGTTATTAGAGAGTTTTTGCATACCGTACGTTAGTTACCGTAGGACGTCCGTTAACATTTTCTCCCTAGCGCGCATGCTCATAGGAAACATTATTACAGATACGCATGCGCAGTTTCCTGTGTGCATGCGCGCTAGGGAGAAAAAACTAACAGACATCCTACGGTAACTAACGTATGGTATGCAAAAACTCTCTATTATGCAGAATCCGATAATGTTAGGAACGCCTTCTCAAAAGATCGCCTACTAACCATGACAAAAGGCTTCCTCTTTTCATTACTATTATAGAATAAAAGCGATTCCATCTCCCTGAAAGTATGGAAAGAAAATTGTTATTCAAATAACAATCGAATTTCAATAAATCTTTTCCTAATCTAATAAATCTTCTAAATAGATATTAGATCCAGAAGATGAAATATAATGGGAGTTAGATCGATTGTAATGGGTGTAAAACTCTATTTTTTAAAAATTTTGTTTGTTTATTTATCCTTTTCTGATTTTCTAATTTTTTTTCACCGATATATTTCTCAATTTTATTAAAGTCTAAGCAATTTCTATCATAAATTACAAGTTTACAGACATATCAAAATGACAAAAATAAATTTAAAACCAAAATTAATAAAAAAAAAATTATTCAAAGACGAAGAGATTATAAATAACTTCATATAGATTTTTCGCATAGAATTTTTTTTTCTTTTCCCACTTGGTAGGTAGCAATACTTATCTAGACCAAGCCCATTAATTCGTTTGTTCTCATGGAAAGAGAGAATGGGCGAACAGCTTCTGTTGTGAGGAAGCATCCATAGGTAGAAGTCGGACTTGACTCCGAATCGTTGAATAGGAAGTGCATTGCCTTCCGAAAGGATTTTTAGGGGGAACTACACCGTATTTGGGTATCGTATGGGATAAAAACCAGAAAACTCCCACCAGACAGTCTAACTAAAGAAGAAAGATGCTGAAGTTCACAAACTATACCGAGTCTCGTCGGTTTTTCAAATAGTTTCTACAACAAACCCGCCAGTGGATTCAACTGCAGTCCAAATGTTGTCCGGCGACGCAAATTTCCACTGAGCCACAAATCAGGCAGTGGCAACTTTAATACCGTTGAATGACAATTAAGATGAAATACTGCAAAACAATTACATTGTCAAATAACTAATTATTAAAAATTATTATTTAGTAATACCAAACAATTCATATTTTATTATTTTAACAGTTAAACTACATTAATATTTGTCTAGTATCATTTAATGTGGCATTTACAGTATAATCGGTTTATTATTACCGATTATATTGTATAACATAAAAACATAAAGCATATTTTATTATTTATGTAAAATACATGCATCCACATATTTCTTTATTTTTTTATTTAATTATTATTGAGCAAATAAAAACTGTCACTTTTGAATCTATTTTCAAATCTTTATTTTATTTTTAATGTATATTTAAATGACAAACATAAATTTCTTCATTCACTTTCATTTGTGACTATACAATGCGTAGTATTATGCTTGAAATCGAAAGTTAAATAATTAATATTTCATGATTCGGATAATCAATGAAGTAGGAAGTTGCCCAAACTTACATTTTAAAAGTCTCTAAAGTTGTAATATATGATAAATATTATATATTACAATTTTAAAATATTTCGTTGATTAATACATACACAACAAGTTGTTTAAATCCCAAGTGTTAGTTATTTGTCAGGGGATTGCTTGACCGAGTGGCTAACGCTCTGGCGCCCTGCACCATAGGTTTTGGGTTGGAGTATCGGTGGTGCCATGGATGTTTGTAGGGGTTCGGAACCGTAGTAACCGCAGGTCTAACAAGATCGTACAGCGTTGCGGAGGTATTGTTACTCCGCATCCGTAGCTATCTTCAAGCTACACGCACCTACTGGGTAGTGCTGAGTGAATAACGTTGGTGCAGCGCTTGCCTTTAGGCCTCCAAGACATGTCTAAGTATTTGGCGATGCATTAGAAAAAAAAAAAAAATGTTAGTTATTTACCCAAGCGTTATTTATTTATCATGACACTACTTGCTTGTTTAAAGAATAAACCCAACTATTTTGTCACATTAATTTCAGAATGCAAAGTAGAAAAATAATATTAATCTCCTTAGGAAAAATTTGAAAACTGTACTTAATTTTAGTAAAGTTAAATTTGAAAATAGTAACTATCAAAAGAAAAAAAAATTAATATTTAAATTTTTACATTTTTTAACATAATTAAACTAAAACTTTTGTAAAGAAATTAGCGTGGGGTTTAAAACACATTGCTGGAGCAAGTTTTTCTAGAAAGATTAAATTTTGTGCAGATCACGCAGCATATTTTTACAAGCAAATTATCCAAAGGAGAAATAGTACTTTTTGTAGAACTCATAGTTTTGCACGCAAACTGCTAATGACCCTCTACAGAAAAATAACATATTTATATTAAATTGGAAAATAATAAATTGTGTATCCTAAGTTTCACAAACTATACTTTCTTATATATATGAATAATCTTCAAACTAAATTCTAAAGTTGAATTCGTTATGAATTTCATATTAATTAAAAGTAACATCTACTTTCAAACGCACAGTTTTGCTAAATTCTATTTACAAGTTATATCAGCAGGGCCTGAATGGCCGAGTGGCTAGCGCTCTGTACCACAGGTTTCGGGTTCGTGTCCCAGCGGTGCTATGGATGTTTGTAGTGGTTCGGAATCCACTTTAAACCGTAGGTCCTTGTCCTAACAGGATCGTTGAGCGTTGCGGGGGCATTGTTATTCCGCGTCCGTGGCTTATCTTCAAGTTACACGTGCCCCCTGGGTAATGCAAAGTGAGTACGTCTGTGCAGCGCTTGCCTTAAGGCATCCAAGACTAAGCTGTCTAAGTGTTTGCCAGCTGAATTAGAACAAAAAAAAATTATATCAGCAACCAAAAATAACAGAAAGTAAACAAATTTATGATAAAGAATGTCATAAAATTGGCATAAATTTCATTTATGTTGTCGAAGTTCTACGAATTTCTTCATTTTCAAACAGAATCGAACTAGCTATTCCAGAAAAGTCTTAGATTATCCTTAATAAAAGTTTAATTAATGATATGAAATTAGTTTAATCGAAGAGAAAGTGCAATATTTTAGCAGTTACTTTTTTATTGATATTTAAAATTCAATCATTCTTTTAATTTTTTTTTTTTTTTTTTAGTTTTCGATTTTAATTAACTGATATTTAGAGTAACGTAAAACATTTTGAAGTAACAATTTCCGCATCTTATCCCAATAATACACCCATTATAGTATCTAATATGCAAAGTCACGTTTACATTCTAAGAAACTCATTTAAGGATCTGTTGTTATACATCAATTCATCATTACAGGACAAATAACAAATTGAGCGACTTAATAACAACATTACAAAATAGGTTTAAATAAAAAAAAAATATTGGTTTGGTACGGCCAATTTTTGCACAATTTAGACTAACTAGATCGGGACCTACAATTTAACGTGAATTCCGAACCACTCACAAACATCCATGCCACCGCCAGGATTCCAACCTGAATCATGTGGCACCAAATAAAAATACATGACGCACTGCAACCTGAAGTCAAAAAATAATAATAATAATAATACAAAGATATTATAGACATAAACATACTAACAGTTACGCAACCCTATTACGATCTTTTTTATTCTTAATAACACTTATATATCAAATACATAAAAGAACCTCAAAAAAGAATTTCTGATTACTAAAATCCCTTCTCTCAATTTTACAAAATTCAGGGCCTGAATGGCCGAGTGGCTAGCGCTCTGGCCCTCGGTACCACAGGTTTCGGGTTCGAGTCCCGGCGGTGCCATGGATGTTTATAGTGGTTCGGAATCCACTTTAAACCTGTAGGTCCCGGTCTAATATGATCGTAGAGCGTTGCGGGGGCATTGTTACTCTGCGGCCGTGGCTTATCTTCAAGTTACACGCGCCAGCGTGTAACGTCTGTGCAGCGCTTGCCTTAAGGCATACAAGACCAATCTGTATAAGTGTTTACCAGCTGCATTAGAACAAAAAAATTTTTTTTTACAAAATTCATACAGAATAATTTTTAGGAAACTTTAAATTTCATGAGTCACATCAGTGTGTTAAAAAAAAAAAAAATCTAAAATAACTGAAACACCACATACGATAAAGTTTGGTACGAACTACGAAATAGATAATTATCTCACAGAATATCTTCCAAAAAGTCATCCTTGCGCAATTTAATGGATCAATTTTAGTATTAACTGTCTATTTTTGTGTTACTCAAATCAGGAATTTATTTCATCGGTTGAAAGATTCTTTCATTAATTTTCAAAAGTATTATGTATAAGTAAAATATAAAAAATAATTGCATTATAATTTCTAAAAAACTGAATGTTAAATAGCAAAACTACAATTTCAAGGGGAAAAAAAAAAAAAAAAAAGGATTTTCCTTAAATACTATAAAATATCAATTTTATAAAGATGAGTATGGAGGGGGCCTTATTCAGAGCCTGAATGGCCGAGTGGCTAGCGCTCTGGCGCTCGGTGCCATAGGCTTCGAGTTCGAGTCGCGGCGGTGCCCTGGATATTTGTAGTGGTTCGGAATCCACTCTAAACTGTAAGTCCCGGTCTAATAGGATCGCAGAGCATTGCGGGGGCATTGTGACTCCGCGCCCCCTCGGTAATGCAGCGCTTACCTTAAGGCATCCAAGACCAAGCTGTCTAAGTATTTACCAGCTGCATTAGAAAGAAAATAAATAAAGATGAGCATTCAGGTAGCAGTTCAGCCATTTCCCAGCATTTTTAAGAACCTGGCCAAGCCTATTTGGATTGTTGTCCAGCAATTTTGTCATTTTTTTTCTAAGAATTTTGTTAATTTAAAAAATTATGAAATTATATTAATGCTTGCAGCATTAATTTTTTTGTGTTTATCAATTTTTTAAAATTCCTGTCATATATAAATATAAGAAATGATAATGAAATTAATGGAGTTATTTTATTTGAAAATTCTAAATATGTTTCATACATTTGTTTTCTGAGACATATTTTACCCCAGTGATTTAAAATTCCTTGATCCTTTTCCCTAATTTCAAAAATCTCTATGTAAAAAGAATTCATATCACATTTACATATATTTTTTAATGATATATATTTTATACTGGGAATTTTATATAGAGATACTTCTTTTTCTTAACAATTATTTAACTTTCGAAAAACCTCTTCAATTTCCAAATAAAAGTAATAGATAATTTTTGTGCGCAACTTCCGCACATACAGTCATTACGAATTTTTTTTTTTACTTTAAAGCAAATGCAAGGAGACGTATCTGTATTTACTCATTAAATTTCTCTAACAGAAAAAAAAAACATATTTAAAATATTTACTCATTACATTTCCCTTAACAGAAAAAAAAAAAAATCATAATGCAGAATATTTTAATTTTTTCGTGTCTTGCTCAATAAACAAACAAAATAAATAGCATAAAGGAATTGCCGAAATGTTTCTGTGCTGTGATTGAATTTTAAAAAAACAGTTTGAAAAGAGATATCATCATTTAAAAAAAGTGATATTTTAAAAATATTTTTTAAAGAAATAGGAATGTGACAGAAAAAAATTATAATTATTTCCCAAAAAAACAAAAAAATCGTGCATATACTTGTAAGTTTTTTTAAAACGTTTTTAATCCCCTTTTTTTCAAAAGTCCGAAAAATGCGATGAATTCTCAATTTGTGGTGAATGAAAAAAATATAAATAACGCTATGTAGATTGATTCTAAATCTGCTAATCTGCCATGTGGGAATTCACATCTTTTAGAGCATTTTAGCTGTGAAAGAAATTAACCAAAAAAATTATTCTTAAAACAGTTAAGAATAGAAAGCAATTTATATCAAACGTTAAAAAAAATTAGTAGCTACCATCATTAAAAGTTTAAATGGTCTGTTGAATTAAATCTAATAAACATTTAAAAAAAAATTCCCTCTTTGTACACATTTTTTATCGCTTTAAAGTTAATTTTTTTTAAATGTTTTTTAAGAGAAAAGTTAAAAGTTTTATTTCGAAGAATTTCTGACAAAAAAAGTAAAGCTATTTTGCGTAAGAATGACGTCAATGTAAGATGGCTCTGTTAACTTTACTGTTAAAGAAATAAATGAAAATTTCTTAGAAAAGAATGGCAACAGTAGTCTACGGTTACGTTCAGAAACTTCACGGTTTCACATTTAAAAAAAAAAAAAAAAATTCTAAAAGGTTATATGCAGAACGTCCACATTCCTAGTAGTCGCCGAGGACAACATTGATAAAGTCTACGTGTTTGTAAAATGTCAACCAATCAGAATAAAGTGTCCTGGAAATTATTAAGATTTATTTTTTTTTATTTGTCCGTATCAGCTTTTGATGTTTTTTGCAAAAGTACTACGCAATATAAAAAGTCTCGTGACTTGTAATAAGACATTTAAGAAAGAAAGAGATTTTATCTCTTGATAAAGAAACTCTTGAAAACAAATTAAAAAGAAATATAATTTTTTTAAGATGAAACAATTTTTAATTTAAGATGAAACAAAAAATATTTTTCCATTCAAATTGCTTTTATTTTTTTATTTAAATAAAACGACTTCAAAACTTGACGGCCTTTTTTCATGCAATGCTTAGTGTTTTACTTATTATCAGTCAAAACTGACAGAGGTGAAATATACTCTCCATTTCATTTTATGTTCCTCATTAGCTCAGCAGCCCCATGGTGGGCAAAGGCCTTCTGCAAATTGATAGATTTCGAGACAGGAAATGTTTTAAATTTTATTGTATACTGTTGTCAGCCCAGTGTTCTTACAGTTATATTAGACCAGGACCTACGGTTTAAAGTGGATTTCGAACCATTACAAACATGTATTGCAACGCCGGGATTCAAACCCGATATCTGTGGCATCGAGTGCCAGAGTGCTAGTCACTCCGCAATCAGGATCGTTCTATTTCATTTACAATAGAAAAAGAAGATGAATTTTTTTTCGGAAAAAAGTTTCAGAGTTTAACGAAAATGGTTAAAGTAGAATGCCTATAAGTCAAAAACAATTTTGCATATACTTAAAATTTAGTTCGAATATTGCTTTACTCTACCCCACATTCACCGGCCTGCATACCCCTTACTAGTTAAAAGCGGTTCGATGGACAATTAGTTAGTGCTTTTTCCTTTAATACCACTGGCTTCAGATTCGAATGTTTGTTAATCGTACGGAAAGCACGTTAAACTATAGGTTTTGGTCTAATTAGCCTAAAGTTAGAAAAAAAAATTACCGTAGAGCGACAAACTGAACAAAACATTACTAGATAAAAAGATGAGGCAGGAAGAAAAAAGAAGTTTTAAAAGAACAACGAGATTTTGGATTATCGCCCTACAGTTGATTTTTTGCGCACTTTGCACTTTCAACTAATTAACCTTAACATTTAAAAGTTGAGAGCGGAAGGAAAAAAAAAACTTAATAAAACTGAGAGATTTTGGATTGTCGCCAGAAAATTCCAGAATTATATCTTTAGTGGTAAGCATTCGTAAATGGAAAAGAAATAAATATGTTTATCAATTTAACTAAACTAACTATAATTGCATCTATAAATTCTTTCATTTTCTTTGATATCAAAATAAATGTATAATGAATTCTTTCCTTTAAAGAGTTCCTAGAATATATATATCAAAGAGGACACATAATTTAAGAAAAATTGCTCAAAATTACATTTCAATGGAATGCACGTTATTTCCAAATTGTGCCATCATCTGTCTGACACATTAAATTGATATTCTGGATGCAGTCCTTCGTCATTTACATAACGACTTTTAGAAAACATGAATAAGCCTCCCCTTTCAAGATTAAGTCCCCCATCGCCAACTTTAATGACTTATGCTGACATTTCTTCGTGGATTTGACTAATACAAAGATTTTTAAAATATCTTCTCTGATGGTTTGTGATCTGAAAAGAGATTCTTTTTTTATATCCTTCTCGACCTTTCATCTTTAATAAAGCGTTTGGGGATTCATAAATCCTTGAAGACTGTGACTGCGAAACACTTTGGGAAATTGAGACACGATTCATCATTTGGAGGAGGAAGAAAGAGTGAAGAAAACAGGTTTTCAGGATCTCTTGTCAAGATGTACCCTCTTCAATAATTCAGTCCCTTGGCAATCCCTCTTCTCATTATAAATTCATCTTCTTTGGATGAGTTGTTTGAATTCTTTGAGATTTGATCTCAAAGAACGCCAATAGCTTGTTTGGAGTGAGTTCCTTCATCTTCTGGACCGGTTCTGTCGAGTGGAATGAATTCCTTTCAAAACCCACTAACGCTCTTCATGTTAATTTGGAACTAGAATCGGAATCCAATTCTTTTCGCTGAAGGCATTTGATTAAGAAATTGCTGCATGTTTGCATATGCACTATATACAATGAAGGGAGAACATTTGAGAGTAACTGTCTCGAAAAAGAAAGAAATATGTTTCGAATTCCATCTGCCTGTCTGATTATCTAGACAATAAGTTCATAAATACTGTCTAAATATCCATCGAGTCTTCTCGCTTCTGCAAGCAATGACTGCAATGGACGGATTTGAACTTAATCTTTCCTGCATGCTAACAGTATACATTACAATTGATCCATTAATCGGAGAATTATTCCTTTATGATTTCAATACGGCAAATGGAATGTAAAGCTTAAAAAGCAATGCATTAAAAATTATTCATTTTGGAAAATAATGATTCTAAACACATATTTGTTGTATTTAAAATAATTCTGATTTCAAGTCCAAGAACAACAAATGTGACCAGCTTTGATTTTTTTTTATACAGAGAGAGTAGATATACTATACCCAAATCTTCGTGTATATTTTAAGTAAAATAATAAAGACTTTCTCTTTTGCACTGATTTTTCTTCTGGATTTATATAAAGTTACATATTTTGAAATAATATTGTTTAAATATTAAACTGCCTTTAAAATAATGGAATCAGTCAATTTCAGTAAATAATATTTAAAATCAGAACCTTAAAGCTTAATTTTTTACAGGAATTACGTCTTTAATAGTATCGTGAGATAGACAATGGTAAATTTAAAAAAAAATTACATTCTCGAATTTAACTAAATTAAGTCAAGATCTGTAATGACTTGTTTTTAAAATAATTTCATCTATAAATTCTTACATTTTCTTTGAAATCAAAATAAATGTATATTGAATTCTGTACTTTAAACCGTTTCTAGAATTAACGTATCAAAGAGGAAACATAATTTAAGAAACATTCCTTGAAAATTCATTTCAATGGCCTGCACATTATTTCTAAATAGCACCATCATCTGTCTGACACATTACATTGATATTCTGGATGCATTCCTTCGCCATTTAAATAACGACTTTCAGAAAACGTAAATAAGCTACCTCTTCCAAGATTACGTCAACCCCAACATTAATTTTAATGGCTTATGCTAACATTTCTTCGTGGATTTGATTCATACAAAGATTTTTAAAACATCTTCCCTGATAGCCTGTGATCCGAAAATAACTTCTTTTTTGATATCCTTCTCGACCTTTCACGTTCAATAAAGCGTCTGGTGATTCATAAATCCTTGAAGACTGTGACTGCGAAACACTTTGGGAAATTGAGACGCGATTCCTCATTTGGAAGGAGGAAGAAAGAGTACAGAAAACAGCTTCAGGTTTTCAGTATCTCTTGTCAAGATGTACCCTCCTCAATAATTCAGTCGACCGGCAATCCCTCTTTTCATTATAAATTCATACGCTTTGGAAGGGGTGTTTGAATTCTTTGAGATTTGCTCTCAAAAAAACGCCAATAGGTTGTTTGGAGTGAGTTCCTACATTTTCTGAACAGGTTCTGCCGAGTGGAACGAGTTGCTTTCAAAATCCTCTAACGCTCTTCACGTTAATTCAGAACTCGAATTGGAATCCAATTCTTTTCACTGAAGGCATTTGATGAAGAAATTGCTGCGTGGTTGCATATCACTTTATTTAATTTTTCTCTCACTACTTCGGTCTAGAAAAAAAGGGAGTTTTAAAAATTCACCTCCTTTGAGATGACGCTCCCTCAACAGAAATATGGATCGCACTTTAATTTGATATCTTCATTTTTTCTTTCTTTAGAGTTTAGAATTTAATTTGCATTCATTATTTCTTTCAGAGCGTAAAGTTCAGTTATTGGATACTTAAGAGAGATCACATTTTAATAGGTTTGTTTTGTTACGTATTCATATAAAAGAAAATCTCGTCGCATTCTATTTGAAACCAGATACACTTCAAGAACTTTGAGGATTTGAATTAGCATATTGCTTCAGGCAGAAATCTTATAAATTCTTTTATGCGAATGTCATAAATTAACATAACAATATAAATACGCATATATAGAGAAAGGATTTTCAACAATTGTGTCGGCAGGAAAGTCATTTCTTTTTTCGCAATGTTTTTAAAGGTTGAAAGCCGAAATAATATTATTCCTAGGTAAATTCCTACTTATGTAATAAATGAAATCATTTAACCTTTCATAAAAATTATTTTTATTTTAATTCTTTATGGATCAAAAAAATCTATTGATGTTATCATAGCTTATAAAATATCCATATCAACAGAAAGTATTGAAAATTAGCAATGAAGTAAATTTATTTATAATGTTGTAATATTTTTTGTTGGATATTGAAAAAAATTGAGAGCTTTTCTAAATTTGTTAATTTTTTTTTATTCCCAAAATTAAATGAGATATCCAATATAAATAGTTGTCTCTAAATGAGTGGATAAAAAATTTTAGAGTCCTAATATTTTAAATAAAACAATGAATTAAATTTAAAAACTAAGAAAAAAATGCAATTCTTACTTCTAACATATATATTTCCAACGTTTATGAAAAAGAGACTATTGCAATCCAATAAAGATTTCTGTATGTTAGACAATGAATCCAATAAATATATCTTTCCTTCTATAAGGGGGTAACCTCTATATTAAATCAATATTGTTTTCTGAAATATTGAAAAAAAACCTGAAATTTTCGTCTTCGTTTTTCGACTGTCATTGTGAGGCACTCTAGAGAATCTACCCATTTTTCACAGCAGTGATTGTATCTCACGCCACCAACAGAAATCGAATTCATTTCCGGCCCACAAACTAGTCCCAATACCACTGATAATAAGTTTAATTTGTTTATGAATTATATCAAATAAATATATAAGAAAGAACAAAATATAAAGATAAAAAAAATCGTTGTATTTCGAGATATAGAAAAATAGAGAACTTTTTTTAAGATAAAATAATTCCCCAAGTGTTATTTAATATTATGTTTACAAGATTGGCAAGTGTTAAGAATTAATTAGATTCATAGTTTAAAAAAAGAGAAAAATTAGTTTTTCCCCCAAATGTTTCTTTACAAAATTATTAAGAAATCCTTCCAATTATTTGAAAAAATGTGTACTTTTTCCTTATACATTCGTGTCTAAAACTGAAGCATAACTTTTTACATTTTGCCTCGAAATTGTGGATACATTTCTAAAACATCTAATCATAGTAAAATAAAACTTCATAAAGAGCTTAAAAACTCTTCATAAAGAGTTTTAAAGAATTATGCATCATAAAATCCTGAGGCTAAAATTTATGCATTTTAAAAACCAGAGAAAAATTATCAGAGCAATTTTAATTTGAAAAACAAATCGTGTTTATACAAATAGACTATTTGCTGTCAATAGCATCATCAGTTGTAGTTATTAAAAATTAGCAGTTAAAAATAAAAACAACAAAAAAGATAACAACTTTAATTAATGATATGTTTACATTTTGTATCCACACAACTGTGAAATCGACGAATTTGTTGACGACATATTTTTATTGACAAATTTTCCTGTTATCGATTGGGGGCTGTACTGAATTGTTTAAACAAATTTTCAGATAACTGATATGTAGTTATAGTATCTGCAGTTGTAGTATATGCAGTTGCTGGATACGTAATTGTTTATAATTCTGCAACATTCATTGATTAGAAACTTAAGAATTTAACTTCCTACCATATCATTTCCAACATGCTACATTGGATTGAAATTGTGAAATTTTATTGACCACGATATCTTTTTCTATACTATTAAAATTATAAAATATTTAATCTATATAGATTGATTCACCCAGTTAACTAATTTTATTCGAATTGATATATGAATTCAAAATTTAGAGAAAACGTCATTGTAAATTTATCCTTAAACTCCAATTTTTTTAATTATATTGATTATTTATTGAATAATTCTATTCATTACAAAAAATATTAACAAAAATCCTTGAAATAATGAAATAAAATATCCATGCTATAGCAAATTAGGCATTCAGCGAACGCATTTTTATTGAATTTGAAAATTTTAATTAAAAGATAAGCAAGTGACATTGTAGGCACTCATTTCGTATATCTAGCAACAACTGCTGCAGCGCATCAGCAGCGTCGCCTTTATACTGACTGAACTTCCTCAGTAGTGATCAATGATTCTCCTGTGAGATTCAATGCCACATCTTTATTTTAATTTTTTTCATAAACTTTTGTTCTTTGCCCGTATGTAATTAAATATGCAATAAATAAAATGAGTAATTGTTGCCTAACTTGGAGTCATCATAATTACCCCTACTTCCCCTTTCACAACATAAATATATTACATATACCCCATATTCATGTACAACACCAAGACCTTTGAATGTCATATAATAATAAAATAAATCCTTCCCATTTATTTCCTATTAATATTCAAAAGCAATTGCCAACACAATGTTCACAGAACATAACATCATTTTGTATGTCAAATAACTAGAGATAGATGACGCAGAAAACGGCCCACTTTGTTACGGCGCACAAGAGACAGGAACCTCATAAAATACATAAATAGCTGATTCCAATGCAACATTTTCAATGTTTTGTTCTTAGACAATAAGGGGAAACAATTTACATAGATGAGAAATCTTATAAATAGTTCTTTAATTCCACCGTTGAAACTACAGTATTGTGTATCATCCATTGTTCTTTCTAACGAGAAATGCATCATTTTTTATTTCTACTTATGTCTCGTAGATAATGGTTTCGGGAAAGTTCATTGTGGAGCCGAAAGATCAGTAAAGTAATTAGCGAATCTTTACAATTGCGTTGAAACTGATTATCTTAAAAATGTATTCGGTAGATTTCCCGCTTGCTCGGGACAATAGGCTGCATCCTTTCATTACTGTTATTGCATAAAAAGAATCAATCTCCGCAAAAGAAATATTTCATTCACATAAAAATCGAATTTAAAAAAAAAAAAAACAACCTCATTCAAGATAATTGATTATGAAGATAAATCGAAATGTTATTTCGAATAATTTTTATCACTTTATTTATTTATTTTTCTTAAAAATATGTTCTCATTCTTTTTTTGTACTAATATACTGATTTTTCACTGATACTGTTTTGTATATATATATATATATATATATATATATACATGTAAATATGGGGCCAAGGTCGGCTGTCTACTGGCTGATTCCGAAACATATTTTTTTTATCGAGAAGGTTATCAGGATTAAGACTGACGCTCTATAGACATATTAGACTGAAACCTACTGTTTTAATGTTTATTCGAACCACTGCAAGCAACTATGACATCGGCGGGACCACTGCAAACAACAGAATCGGCGGGACTTGAACCCTGTAGCACCGAAATCCAGAGCATTCGTCCCTCGGTCATCAGGAAGCAATTGAAATGCTATTTTTAAAAAAATATCATTTAGGGTCTGGTGTCAGTGGCACAGGTTTCGATTTTGTGTCCCGGTGGTACCGTGGATGTTTGTAGTGTTTCAGAATCCCTTTAAACCATAAGTTCCGGTCTCGTATGACTATAGGAGCTTCACGGAGCCAAGTCAGAGTTCTACCTACGGATGCTTCATCATGACAGAAGCTGCCCTTTTCCCTCCATCCATGATGGATTGTCCATCTCGTACTGAAAGACACTGAGGATTAGACTCAATACAAAAAAATCACTGTCACGGAGCTAAGTCAGACTTCTACCTACTAGTGCTCCATCACAACAAGTTGTGACTTGGACTGGATCCTGATTGACGGTTTCTTGGACTTGGTCTAGATGTCGCTGTCTCCCAAGTGAGATAAGTAGCAAAAACAAAAAATATAATATCAATGTAATATTTTTTAATCCTGTGAACTTCTACTTTCCTTGCTACTTTAATTTCCTTGAAACTTAAAATAATCATTATAAAGTCTTAAACATCCAAGTTTCATAATAACAAGAATTTGTATTTTTAAAAATAAGGGTATAGTGAATTTTAAATTAAAATTCATACATCCAATAAAACATATCAAAATTCAAATAATCATGAAATTCTTTATTGGTGATAACCTATTGCACAATCTTTGTATGTAGTTATTTTATTCGCCTACAATTATGAAAACGATAACTGAATATTAGAGAGTTTTTGCATACCGTACGTTAGGTTACCGTAGGACGTCCGTTAGCTTTTTCTCCCTAGCACGCATGCTCATAGGAAACTGAGCATGCGCGCTAGGGAGAAAAAGCTAACGGACGTCCTACGGTAACCTAACGTACGGTATGCAAAAACTCTCTATTACCCCATAAAATAAACTCTCATCCTTTGATACCATTTCTCAAACAAAATGCTTGATTAAATTTTTCTGTGATAATGCATACCCTAAAATTTCGACTGTTTCTTAGTAAAATAATTATAAATCTTAATCAAACGAAATTAAACTCCTGTGCATATTTAACTCTTCACATTGGATTTCAGAATATCCAGTCTTCAAAATGTTATAACAAATACTAGCTTAACTGGGGAACGTTCCGTCTGGCCTCCAAACTCTAGACTACTATTAATTTTTTTTTAGTCGCCAGATATCAAAACATGTCAAGATAGAGAAAATACTTGTGATTATGCTGAATCCGATAATATTAGGAACGCCTTCTCAAAGTATCTACTCATGACAAAAAGCTGCATATGTTGATTACTGTTCTTGCATGAAAGGGAATCAATCTCCTTCAAAACATGAAAATAAATCTTTCATTCAAATACCAATCGAATTTCAATAAATCATCTGCTAGATATTGGATTAATAAGATAAATTATAATGCGTGTAAAACACGAAAGTTTTATTTTATGTGTTTATTATTTTCTGATCATCTGATTTTTTTTTAGTGTCTCATATTTCTCAATTTTATGTCTAAGCAATTTCTATTAAATTACAAGTTTAACAGACACGTCCAAATGACATAAATAAATTATAAAAAAATTAATGAAAATAATTTATATGCTTTAAACGCAAAGAGTTTCTCTATGAATAAATTCATATAGATTTTTTTGTAAAGAAATTCATGTATATTTTCAAAACATTCCATATTGATTTTTAATGCCGAAATTCATATATTGTTTGGAAACAAATTTAATATAGATTCTTCATATAGAAATTCATATATAGCTTGGAAACAGATTTCATATAGATTTATAATATACATAATATATATAAAATATTAATATATAAATATTAATGTATAAAATATAATGTATTTTGTAGAAATTCATATAAATTATAGTGATACTGCAATTAAAATATTACAAAATACACACCAAATTCCTAATCATGCCAAATAAATTCATTTGATCAAATCCATAATAAAGTATACTAATCTATGCAATCTAATATATACATTTGAAAAACTTGTATGTTTGTATTCTTTATACAAATTCACTGTTTTCAACGTGGAGTTCTTAAATTTGACGCGCTCATAGACTGACTCTAGTAACTATATGCTACTTTAAAACTTGAAACTACCTCTTTCCTCCCGATTTCCAACTCTTATTTATTAATTGAATGAGAGGGTTCAGATACAGTTTTATGAATAATTCTAATGGATATTTTCAATTTTATTCAACAACATTATGTTGAAGATGTTTCATTTCTATCCAGAACACTTAAGCCGTAATTGAACACTTCAGAAATTGTAACTGCACTACTGTGCCCAAAAAGTAAGACCAATTTTTTTTTCAAAAACTCTTTATTTATTCTTCCATATTTATTTCATTGCCTTCAAAGTAATCCCCTCCGGACACAATGCACTTAGGCCAACTTTTTTTCCAATCCTCAATGTATGCAAAAAAATCCACAGCAGGGATGGCCTTCAAAGCGAGCGGTGATTCACGTTGAATCTCTTCAATCGACTCAAAATGGTGTCCTCGGAATGGTCTTTAGTGTATACGGAATAGCCAGAAGTCGCACGGTGTGAATACGGTGGTTGTGGAATGATATGGGTTTCATTTGTGGCGAAAATGTCGCGAAGAATCAATGTAGTGTGAGCTGGCGCATTCAGTGATTTTGGTACCAATCGAGATTTGACGCGTTTGAGGCCCAAAATATCATTGACAGATCCTTTTGAAATTAAATCAAATAAGAAATTTTCTAGATTAGGTAAAATTGTAATTTTCTTAGTAAGGTAATATACACTATAAAGGATTTAAAGGACAGAAAAATATGTAAAATTTAGGAACCAAGCCCTTAAATATATCTTATGTTTTACATTAGTTATATTAAACCAACAATGCACACTTTATGAGTATAAACACTTTATTAAATATATTAAACATTAAAAAAATCAACTTGTGGACATCGAGAAAGGGGTTTGGTAGAGGCAGTGTGGGCTACGCAGAACAGTCTGCAAAAGTGTTAGTTCACCATTTCAACCGTTCACATAAATGATTTTTTAATTCTAAAACTTCATTATAATTGCGTTAACTTTATTAAACGTTTTATTATAATTGCTATGAAAATATAATGCAAGCAGATAAATTATAAAAAATAATTATATTGCTTACATCATTTTTTTATTCGATATTCCACTTATATTTAAAAAAAAAATGATTAGCAATTCAAGCAAACATATAAACTAAGCAAACCTTTAAAGTTAATTGACATAGGCAAATAAAAAAAAAATAATAAAAAAATTAAAAAGAGAAAGAAATTCTGAATTTCGTTACAAATGAAAAAGTAAACTAAAACATTGATTAGCATTACACTGAAGTGACAAAAGTCATGGGATACCTCTTAATATCGTGTCGGTCCTCCTTCCGCCCGGCGAAGTGCAGCAACTCGGCGTGGCATGGACTCAGCAAGTCATTGGAAGTCTTCTGCAGGAATATTGAGCCATGCTGTCTCGATAGACGTCCATAATTGTGAAAGCGTTGATGGTGCAGGATTTTGGGCACGAACAGACCTCTCGATGATGTCCCATAAATGCTCGATGGGATTCATGTCGGGCGATCTAGGTGGCCAGATCATTCGTTGGAATTGCCCAGAATGTTCTTCAAACCAATCGCGAACAGTTGTGGCCCGGTGACATGGCGCATTGTCATCCATAAAAATCCCATCGTTGTTTGGGTACATGAAGTCCATGAATGGCTGCAAGTGATCTCCAAGTAGCTGAACATAAGCATTTCCAGTCAATGTTCGGTCCAGTCGCACCAGAGGACCAAGTCCATGCCATGAAAAAACAGCCCACACCATTACGGAGCCACCACCAGCTTGAACAGTGCCTTGCTGACAGTTTGGGTCCATGGCTTCGTGGGGTCTGCGCCACACTCGAACCCTACCATCAGCTCTTACCAACTGAAATCGTGACTCATCGGACCAGGCCACGGTTTTCCATTCATCTAGGGACCAACCGATATGCTCACGTGCCCACGAGAGTCGCTGCAAGCGATGTCGTTCTGTCAGTAAAGGCACTCGAGTCGGTCTTCTGCTGCATTAGCCCAAGAAAGCCAAATTTCTCCGCACAATTCTAACAGACAAGTCTCTTGTACGTCCCACATTGATTTCTGAGGTTATTTGACGCAGTTTTGCTTGTCTGTTAGAATTTACGACTCTTTGCAGACGTCGCCGGTCTCGGTCGTTAAGTGTAGGCGGTCGACCACTGCGCTGTCCATGGAGGGATGTTATGCCTGAAATTTCATACTCTCGGCACACTCTTGACACAGTGGATCTGGGAATGTTGAATTCCCTAACGATTTCCGAAATGGCATGACCCATGCGTCTAGCTCCAACTAAAGTCCGCGGTCATCATCACGTCAAAACCTCTTCACATGAATAACTTGAACAGAAAGGAAAGCTCTGCAAAAGCACTGCGCATTTATACCTGTTCTACGCGATGCTACTGCCATCTGAAAATTTGCATATTGCTATCCGATGACTTTTGTCACTTCAGTGTATATATATAGAAAGAACACAACGCAAAAACCATATGAGAACAAACGAGGAGTGAATTAAAAACATATAGCTTTGCAAGCCAAAAGCTACTATCGATATTCACTACATGCAAATTATATAACAAACAATCATAATATGCATAATACAAAAATTCTGGCATGCCTTATTTAAAAACCTTCCAAAAAAGAAAGAAAGAAAATATTCAAGATCTAAATTGCGTATCAGCTGCAGTAATGAAACAGATTGGCTACTGGCAACTGGCGTACTGATTACGGAGTGTCAATGGGATATAAACCCTTAACCTCCTCATCTGAATTCATAAATAGAATTACGATTAGAGTTGGCTGCATTAATGTTAGTAAATGAAAATTACAAGATAAAGTTTTAAAAATTAGATATATCGTACTCTAAAAAACTTAAAAACACTAAAAATAAATGAAAGTAAAATACAAAATAAAAATTAAAAATTAAAAATAAAAGAATTTAAGTTAAGTTTGAATTCGGTACAAATAGGGACCAGTTTTCCATTTATAAGACTATTGAAAAAAGTAAGCAAAACCGGGAAAGAGTTATACCAAATGGTGAGAGCTATAGTAGTGATCTGTAAAGCAAAATGTTAAATATCCCCTCCCCCCTCCAAACAAAAAAATCCCGTTTTCAGAACCGATGTTCTTTTTGTTTTTTATGTTTATTATTTTTTTATTCATTCCTGTTTTTTCCTAACAAAAAAAGGGGTAAAAAAGCGTACAAATAAAAACCTAACGTGTTACTAGTCGTAAAGATATATTTAAGGTGTACAACATAGCAGAAATAGCTAAAGGAACTTTTGGGGGAACTACCTCTCATTTGCATATCGTATGGTAGATAACCCTGAAAACTTTACCAGACAGTCTGACTAACAAAGCGAGATGCTGAACATTACAAACGCCATCGACACTCTTTTTGATTTTAAATAGTGTCTACAACAAAGCCGTCAACGGACTGAACTGCTTTCCAATTACTCTCCAGCGACGCAAGTTACTATTGACCCACGAGTCCAGAAGTGGCCATTTTAATACTGCTGAAATATTGAAAAATAAAAGAGCTAAAAGCCATAAAATGCCAAAAAGCTAATACTTAAAAATTATGATTTAATAAAACCTAATAATTCATAATTTATTATTTTAACAGTTAAATTGCATTAATTTTTAATAGTAAGACTTAATGTAACATTTAGAGTGTAATCGATTTATAATTACCGACCATTTTCTGTTAGAATGTATCAAAAAACATAAAAAAATATTTTATTGTTGTTGTTTTTGTATATAAAATACGTAACGCATCCACAAATTTCTTGGTATTTTTCTAATTAAGTTTTGTTAAACAATAAAAATTGCAACATTTGAATCTACTTTCCGATATTTATTTTCATTTTAAAGTATTTTTAAATGACAAACATACATTTCTTCATTTACTTTCTATTACAAGAATACACTGCTCAATATAGTCCAAAGTTAAATTAAAAAAATTCTGTTTAATTATGATAAATATATTATATTCTTAAAATATCATGTTGTTGATTAATACAAGCAAAATAAGTTGTTTAAATCCCGAGGGTTTGTTATTTTGGCATAATTCTAGTTGCTGTTTAAAGAATGAACCCAATTGTTTTTTCGCATTAATTTCAGAATGCAAAGTAGAAAAACAATATTAATCATATTAGGAAAATTTGAAAAATATACTTAATTATAGCAAACTTACATTTGAAAACAGTATCTAACAAAAGAAAAAATATTTTAACATTTATATATATATATATCTAAATAAACTAAAACTTTTGTAAAGAAGTTAGCGTGTGATTTTAAACTGATTACATGAATAAATTTTTCTAGAAAGAATAAATTCAGTGCAGATCATACATCATAGTTTTCCAAACAAATTATACCAAAGAGAAATAAAATACTTTTGTAGATTTTGTACTTTTGCACGCAAACTGCTAGTGACTCTATACAGAAAAATAACATATTTATATTAAATTGGAAAATAATAAATTATGTTTCGTAAGTTTCACAAAATATTACTTTCTTACATATATATGAATATTCTTCAAACTAAATTCTAAAGTTGTATTATTTATAGATTTTATATTAATTAAAGAGTCCCAGTTAGTACTTTCAAATGCACAGTTTTGCTAAAGTCTATTTACTAGTTATATTAGCAATCGAAAATATCAGAAGATAAGCAAATTTATTGAATAAAGAATTTCATAAAATTGCCATAAAATTCATTTATATTGGTCAAGTTTCTACAAATTTCTTCATTTTCAAACGGAAAAGAACTAATACTTACTAACTAATTTTCTACAACTACAACTAATTTACTTTCTTTTTTTACTAACTTTCTACATTGCAGAAAATTCTTAGAATATCCTTAATGGAAGTTTAATTATTAATCTGAAAGGAGTTTAATCTGAGAGAAAGTGCAATATCTTAGGAACCTTTCTTCATCGATATTAAAAATTCAATTATTCTTAAAAAAAATTTATTTAAGTTTTCGATTTTCACTAAATTCATTATTTTTTCCTATTTCATTTTTAGAGTAACATAAAATCGTTTTTAAATTAACAATTTCAACTTGTTATCTCAATAATATACAATTGGTTGTATCAAAAAGGCAGAGCCACGTCTACATTTGAATGTGTGAGCTAGGAGCACCATTTGCTCTCAAATGAATAGATATTTTTAAATTAAAATACATAATTCATTCGCATATTTCTTGGTATTTTCTATTTAAATATTGTTAAACAATAAAAATTGCAACTTTTGAATCTGCTTTTAAATCTTTATTTTCATTTAAAAATATTTTTAAATGACAAACATAAATTTCTTCATTTACTTTCAATTGTATGAATACGATGCTCAATACTGTCTAAAGTTAAATTTAAAAAATTTTGTTTAGTTATGATTAATATAATAAAATTTTAAAATATATCGTTGATTAATACATACAAAACAAATTGTTTAAATCAAAAGTGTTAGTTATTTGGCATAATACTAGTTGCTGTTTGAAGAATGAACCCAATTTATTTTTACATTAATTTCAAAATGCAAAGTAAAAAAATAATATAAATCTCATTATTAAAATTTGAAAACTACACTTAATTGTAGTAAACTTACATTTGAAAATAGTATCTAACAAAAAAAAGTTAAAATTTTTTATGTATATAAACTAAAACTTTTGTAAAACCATTAACGTGACGTTTCAAACAGATTGCATGAGCAAATTTTTAAGAAAGAATAAATTTTGAATAGATCATACATCCTATTTTTGCAAACAAACTATCCCCAGGAGAAATAAAATATTTTTGTAGAAAATGGTGAACGCACGCAAACTGCTAGTGACCAACTACAGAAAAATAACGTATTGATATTAAATTAGAAAATAATAAATTATGTATCCTAAGTTTCCCAAACTATTCCTTTCTTATATATATGAATATTCTTCAAACTAAATTCTGAAACTGCATTCGTTATGTATTTTATATTAAATAATAGTCACAGGTGCGTCCAAACACTGAATTTTGCAAAATTTCATTTACTAGTTTTATCAGCAAATGAAAATAACAAAAATAAAGTTATTGGAAAAGGAATTTCATAAAATTGGCGTAAAATTCATTTATGTTAGTGAAGTTTCTACCAATTTACTCATTTTCAAACGGAAAAGAACTAGTACTAACTAACTAACTTTCTATAACTACAACTAATTAACTTTCTTTTTATATTAAATTTCTACATTCCAGAAAATTCTTAGATTATCCTTAATGAAAGTACCTTACTTACTAACTAACTTTCTATAACTACAACTAATTATTCTTTTTATATTAAATATCTACATTCCAGAAAATTCTTAGATTATCCTTAATGAAAGTTTAATTAATAATCTGAAATCTGAGAGTTATCTAGGACAGCATTACATTTCCCTAACATTCTTTCATACAGACAGCTGCTTTAAAAAAAGCACAGAAGATGATCAGGTGCATGGGTCAATAGCCAATTCCACAGTATATCTAAAATTTTCTTGATTTTCTGCTGTTCGACAAATAAATGCAAAACTATATGCATCTTAAGCCCACTATTTTTTTCCAACTTTGTTTCTTACATTCTAAGAAACAAATGCTGAATGTATGGATCTATTGTTATCCATCAATACATGACAAACAAAAAATTTAGCGAGTGTATTATCCTATCGGATGTTAAAATCGTTTGATCGTTTTAATTGATAAAAATAAATGAAACGCTATACCATGTATCCAAAAAATAATACAAAGTTATTATGGAATCATTCTGAAATGCATACTAATAATTACATAACTTTCCTAAGGACTTTTTCATTCTTAATAACACTTATGTTTCAAATATATAAAAGTGCCTCAAAGGAGAATTTCTGATTATTAAAAACCCTCTCAAAACTCTCAATTTTACAAAAACTCATATTGAATAATTTTTAGGAAGTGTTAAATTTCATGAGACCCATCAGTGTGTAAAAATATCTAAAATAAACTAAAACACCACATACGGCAAAGTTTGGTGGGAACTTTGAAAGTATATAATTATCTCGCAGAGTATCTTCCAAAAAGTCATCCTTGCACAAATCGAAGTTCACAGCATCGGCGAGTTGGCGATAATGAGGTTTCTCTCTCTTCCCTCTGCAGAAATAGGAGAAAGTATCGAAGATCTTTTCTTTCCCCGCCAACTGCATAAACCACTCTCATGGAAAAGTGGAAAAGGAATAGGGCTGAAAAACTGGAAAGGAAATCGGAAAAGTAAACAGCGCAACACACCACCCTCTTCACTTTTCCTTCTTTTTTTTCTCCCTCGGGTCAGACTCGGAGTGTTTGCTCAACCTCCAAGAAAACAAGAAAGGAGATTCTTCCTCTTATTTGCTTTGCAATTTTATTTGACTTTCTGCGAGGGTTCTCAAAGTTTTCCGGAAAAATGCGATCAAACACAATTCCATTTATTTCTCGGTTCCCGGAACATGGAGAGAAGCATTTAACCATAACATAAATATTTACAGTATAATTTTTCCAGTAGGTATGAAGATGGTTTATTTTGACAAGTTCCTCTATCTTCAAGGTTTTTTTTTTTTTTTTGTCCTTGCACTCTTAAAAAAATATAATATTATTCCGATTTTTTTAAAAAGCTGCTCCGGCATTTGCGTTTTCCAACACATAGCTTATGACACCCCAGAAAGAGGAGTTTGACGGGCTTTCTCCAATACGATAAGCAAATAAAGGGTTGGTTTTTCCTAAAAGTCCTCCCAGAAGGCCCTGCCCTCATTCTTCAGTGACACGCAGGCAAGTCAGACTTCTACCTGAAGGAGCTACATTACAACAGAAGCTGCCCTCTTTCCCTCTATCTATGAGTAGACTACTCATGGGGTGCGGACACTAAGGATTAGACAAAAAAACAAACACTCTACCACTTTTTCAGTATATAATTAGTATACTGAATAATTAATATACTGATACTATTTAGTTGAAAAAGTGGTAGATTCAACAGAAATTTAGATAGAATGTTGTCTTATATCAAAATTGTCTGTGAATTTTCCAAGTTTCTCCAATTTAATGAACACGAAGATATATCTTTTGTTCAGTAGTCAAATTATCAAACAGTTTTTTTGTTTGAAACATTTTTAGCTAAAATACTTTAATTAAATCATAATTAATTAAAAAATAATTATCCATGTGCGCTTTGGAGAGATGAAAATAAATAATTGTAGCAACTTGAGGGCCAATTTGCTAGCACAGTGGTGCCACTTTCTTCAAGTTCGTATCCTGGCTGTGGCATGGTTGTTAGTGGTTCGGAATCCAAATTAAACTGTAGGTCGTGGTCTAATTAACCTAACGTGTGTAAAAAATGACCGCAGAGCAACAAACCAATCCATATAAGTAATTTTAGGCTATAAATGACTATACATTCAAGAGCCAAAACATTATGACCACCCCTACATTTTGCAATGAACTCGCCCGGATGACGTGGAAGGCACGTGATCAGGTGGAAGTGGTATTTAACTAGTATTAAGTAGTGGTATTAATCCATGCCAAGGCGGGTTGAAGCTGTGTTGCGCGCCAAAGGTGGGCCAACTCGTTATTGACAGGTGGTCATAATGCTTTGGCTCTTGAGTGTATATTAATTACCTAAAATATACAGGACATTACATTCACTTTGCTAATTAAAATTCTAAAAAAATAATGTACAAACGCAGAAACTAAAAGAATAAATGAATAAAAATATCATACGTTTTTAATCATTTTTTCGGTTGGTTTTTGGGAAGAAGAATTAAAATAAAATTACTTATCAAAACATGGAAATTCTATTCTAAATTCAATGACTGGACAACAAAGTGAAAGCTAATTCAATAAAACTATTTATATCTAAACGACCTCTGAAATACATATTCAAATGCCATTAAAATGTGAAAATGCACAATTATATTTCGAATAACTTCAACTAACTGCAAGCTGTCTGAATATCTGACATGCTCACTCAAGCTTAAAATGTCATAATTAAATTAAACATACAGAGAGAGAGAGAGAAAGTGTGGGAGAGAGTGAGACATGAGCTACATAACTGGTGCAAAAGTTAAATGAATTCATTCCAAACCTGTAATGAAATTTCCTCGAAACTTTTACCAAAGATAATCATGAAATAGTTTGCAAATTAAATGCGGCAGTTATCATTTATTAATTACTAAAGTACCTATTCAATGAATTCCTAATAAACCCTATTCCTAGGAAACCCGTTTTTTTCCTAGTAAACAGCATATATATCATTATTTATAAAATTTATTATTAATATAATTTATATGCTCAAAGTCTGTTAATTATAGTTGGTTTTAATTTTAATATTTTTGTTGTCTACTTTTTTTTTTTTGTTCTATTGCAATTTTTTTTAAATATATTGTGTAACTATATACGATACTTTAATACTTTAGGAAACTTGTGTTGAGGTTTATTATATTACAGTAGATATTAATTTTTTTTTATTTCCAGTGGCAAGATTACACATATATAAATAAATGCAAAGAACAAGATAGAAACAAATGACATCAGTTTATCCATCTACTTAAGTCTGGCAATCCAATAACGATTCCATAAAGAAACAGAAAGCAGTGTAGAACAGGTTTTGGTTTGGTTTGGCTTGTCGCTCTACGGTTCCCTTGTGCACACTTTAGGCTAAATAGACCGGGACCTATAGTGTAACGTGGATTCCGAACTACCAACAAACATCCATGCCACTGCCAGGATTCGAACCTGAAGCCTTCAGTACCAACGGCCAGAGAGCTAGCCAGTTGGCCATCAGGCCGCTTGTGCAGAACAGGAATCAAGGCGTTTCATATCCACTTCTTCCTGGCTATCGCAAAGGAGATAGAAAGGGTCAGGAGCCATACTCTCTTCTCTTGTTTTGGGAAAAGCATTTACGTTCCACTGCAAAACTCTAAGAAACTCACACTGAGAGCCAGACTGAAGGCCGTGTTTGTAGTTTATTTTGCCTTACTAGGCGTTGCCAGAAATGCACCATGAGGAGATTGATCTATGTTGAATTACAATAGATATTGAATGGATTAATATTTTGATATTGAATATATTACTATAATTTTTAAGTATAAAGTATTTGTCACTGCCATACTCACTGGTTTGAGTATGAGAGGGGCCTGATGGCCGAATGACTGGCGCTCAGTGCCACATGATTCGGACTCGAACCTCTGTGTTGCCATTGATGTTTGTAACTGTTCGGAAACCAGTTTAAACCAAAGTCTAATGTCAGTCTCTTTAAAGTCCCAGTCTAATGTTACAGTTGGGTGTAGTGTTGGCAACCGTACCCCGCAAAAAGAAAACATCTCCTGTCTAGAAATATACCAGTAAGCAGACGGCCTTAGCCCACAATGGGGCTGAACAAGAAAAAGATTTGTGCATGAAAAAATAAATTTCTTGGAATGTAATTACTTGAAATTTTTTCATTCAAATTATACTTGGAATGGAAAAACAAGAACTTACAAAATCAACATTAAATATATTTTTGTGTAAAATATGTATTTCTAATTGAAGACACTAAACTAAATACACATGACATCAAAAGTACCACTCTAGCATTGTACTATTCACATTACTAACCATTCGATCATGCAACTATTCACAATGATTTAATGCCGGCTTTTTTTTAAGTTAGTATTTAAAAAAGTAATTTGAATGGTTCCATTGAATTGGCAGTTTAGAGGAACTATAAAAAGGACTTTTATTTTGTATTCACCTGTTACGAAAAACCTTTTATAAAAATTATAATAATTACTTAATTTTATTTTTTATAACATTAATTGTTAAACATTTAATTTATTTGATTTATTAAGCAAAATGGTTTTGTTCCGTAAAAATACACATATACATTGTATAAAGATACAAGCTAAGCATATAGCTAATTTAACAACTTATTTTAAAAAGATATTTGGTGGTTTTGGAGATGAATTTGACAAAGCTTTTAGAAACTGAGTAACAAATTAAATTTATACAACTATGTGGCATTCCACGTTGCCTTTTTGAAAGTTGCAATAAACGTGTGTAGTGTATTTTGAAAACATTTGTATGAAATGTAATGTAAGACAGGAGGAACCAAAATATTTTTGGGGTGTAAATGTCTTGAAATGCCTTGTTTAGTACTGAACAATATTTAAAAGATGAAATTAAATTACGGCCAAATAAATGCAAAATATTTTTTAAATTATTCCCATTAACGCACCCACAAATATTATTGTAACGTATCGGACTATATTAGATCTATAACAACTTCAAGAAGATAGCCGCTTTCAGGCTCATGGGAACACTTTAATTTTTATTTACAAGCACGATATATATATATATATATATATATGTATATGTGTGTGGCATCGGAAAGCATTTCAATCATTAATTACCTTGATCAAATAGCAGTAGGTCTGCTCAGCCAAAGGTGGTTATTCTGGCTTTTGACAGGTGGTCACATTAATGTGATGGATTGTGTGTGTATATATATATATGCACAGAACCAAAAAGAAATGAAAAATAAAATTTGATGTCTCGTCGCAGAACCAAGTCAGAGGGGGCGGGTTAGCTTCCCTCACTTCTCATTAGAGTTGACATTTTCTCAGCTTATGAGCGATCACCAATAACGATAGAACAACCCATGATGTAATCCATATTTAACCTGTAGTTGTTTCGATCTATGAAGTTGGTACAGACATTAATTATTTTATGAAGTCTCATTATACATGACACTGATTATCTGTTATCACATTTGAGTGACAGGTTGTTCTCATTAGTATAAAATACTAATTGCATGTAATATAACAATTCACAACACTGCTTGTCAGCTGTCAAATTTGATTGATGGATGGTTACTATGTACTTGTCAAAGAATATACATTCCTGTCTCCTGGAAATGAAATACCAAAACTCTTCCCGTGAGAAAAAAAGGCTACTGTAAGATTAACAGGATTGGTACAGGAATCTCTGTACAGTTTTAAAAATTTCAAATAGTTCCTTGAACAAGAATTTTATTATTTCACACTTTTAAGCAATCCATTTCTTCGACATACACCAGATGGATATATATACAAGCTCCTAATTTTTTATAATGACACATATTAATGAAATTCCTAACAAGAAATTACATTTGCGTCCCTATACGTTGTTGTTGAGCGTTGTATTCTGTGGGAAAAAAAGCTTTTTAAAGTTGCCCCTGCGAACCTTTAAGACTTGACAGTTTCCAACCATCATATATAAAAGTTTCTGCTGCTGTAGTTCAGGTTTTGCTTTCGTGCACGGAAAATCTGCTCATCTTTGCTATCTTACCACTATCAAAGGATAAATTAATTAGGTAACAGGCGGGCTGAAAAGTTCATAGGCTAACACATAGATGGCACTTCTAGTATTAAGTCCATATAATATTTAGTTAGCACTAACGTTCAAAAGACACGTGTATAAATTTGACAGCTGTTGCACTATTTGTATGTGAGTTATAGCTTTTTTAGTGAAGTTTTAGTGTTCATCCCGTGCAGTCCACTCGGCTGACTCGATTGGACTCCGGTGTGAAATGCTGGAACCATGTTTCATCCATTGTCACATATCGACGCGAAAATTCGGGTTTATTACGATTGAACAGCTCCAAACACTGCTTAGAATCATCAATTCATTGTTGTTTTGGGTAGATTGTGAGCTCGCGCGGCACCCACTTTGAAAAGAGCTTTCGCATATCCAAATATTCATTCACGATGTGTCCAACACGTTCCTTTGATATATTTAGGGTCTCAGCTATCTTAATCCACTTCACTTTATGGTTATCAGAAATAATTTTGGGGACTTTTTTGATGTTTTCGTCGGTAAGAGCCTCTTTGGGGAGTCCACTGTGTGCATCTTCCTCGGTGCTCATTTCGCCTCGTTTAAATTTAGCAAACCACTTCTCTACGGTTGATTTTCCTGGAACAAAGTCCGAATATTGTTTATTAAGCCAAGCCTTGGCTTCAATAGTATTTTTTTCGCCAAAATGCAATTCTTTATTAACACACGAAATTCCTTTTATCCATTTTGCGTAACAAAAGTTGCTTCACTAAAAATACTATAACTCACATACTATTAGTGCAACAGCTGTCAAATTTGTACACGTGTCTTTTGAAGGTTAGGGCAAACTAAAAGTCATATAGATTTATTACTAGTAGCGCCATCTATGTGTCTGCCTACGAAAATTTCAGCCCACCAGTTATACCTTGCTTGTGACAGTTTTAATAAAGTTCTGAATTTGATAGTAAATATTTTACCTTGTTGAAAATTGAATATGTAAAGAATCCTGGTTCAGTAGAGTAATGTTAAAATTCGTCATTATTATAATTTGAAGAATGGTTTTTAAGCGTGTAGAATGTTTAGCTTCAAGCAGATTTTTCTTTTCTGGTATTTGCAATCGAGTGGTCTGATTATTTAACGTTGGAATAGATGTATAATACATAATCTATATCAATATTTATTTATTACTTTGATTAAAAAATATCATAGATAATAAATCATTTTTATCAAAGAACTTTTTTTGTTAACCGTTCTTTAGCAGAGTTAATACTTTTGTAAACACTTCGAGAACTAAAGCTCTGAATAGATGCCGGACATTGTATAATAATTTCATTATGTAAACGTGTCAAGCGAATTAAACTAAAATGAAAGAGGTATTTTAAAAATATAAATGTAAAAGTATGTTGTTAAACGAACTGGTCTAATAAATAATATATTATATATTATTATATTAACTTAATGATATTACAACTAATTTGATAACATTAATTATGAATATTATTATGATATTATAAATAATATAATAATACTATTATCAGTTTTATAAACAAAATTGATGGTAGTATTTATTGTGGATAAGGGCAATATGTAAATTTCACGAGTAATGTAATTCTGGTTCTTTTTTCTTTGATACTGTTTATATTATAAATAATATACTTTCAAGGGAACTTTACTTTTTTTTTTGGTTAATGGCCGTTTATTGTAGTAAATATTCATCACTATGCTCAATAGAGGCTTTTTAACCACCAAGGAATAATTTATTTAAGAGATTTATTCACATATTTCGAAATGTTGACTTAACGTATTTTAAATTGCATGTAAACAAATCTTCTCAGTTTTTCTTCATTTGTTTGCTTTATATTCTGTCCCAGCACGAAAGAATATCTTAAAATACTTTTCCCTAGGTGATACTTTTGTTGCTGGAACATTTCTTTTCACATATTTTAGAAACTTTTTATTCGAAAGTCGAGAAATTCACGCCCATCGAGTGAAAATTCTCGACGGTCTTATTCTGGGTGTCACAAATCACTCGCCAAAGATTGGAAAGGATCCTCACACATGTCTTCGTCTTCGAACTGCGGGGGTGTTTGAAATCGAACTTTTTTTTTCGAACAGGATCTCCTCCTGGATACAAAAAGAAATGTGACACCGGGCACAGGGTTTGACAAATTGATGACAAGGGAGGAGCACACTCCTTTCTTGGAACTGTGACCACCGTCTCTATTTCATTCGACCATCCTCCCTTTCCCCCCCCACCCATTCGAAATCTCCAATGGTCCATATTAAATATTTTTTAAATATCAGGGAAATAAATTGTTTAAGAGATTTATTCACATACTTTAAAGTGTGAACTTAATGCATTTTAAATTGCATGTAAAGAAAGATCTTCCCAGTTTTTTTCACATTTATTTGTTTTATACTCGGTCCCAGCACCACGAAATATTCTAAAATACTTTTCCCTAGGTGATACTTTTGCTTCTGGAACATTTCTTTTCGCATACTTATTTTAGAAACTTTTTATTCTAAAGTAGAAAAATTCACGCCCATCGAGCAAAAAATCGTGTCTGTCTTATTCTGGGTGTCACAAATCACTCGTCAAAGCTGGAGAGGATCCTTACACATGTCTTCGCCATCGAACTTTCAGACAGTGGGGTGGAATGAAGAGGGGGTTTCGGAATTGAACTTCTTTTTTCGAACAGAATCACCTCCCTTGGATACCGAAAGAAATGTGACACCGGGCACAGGGTCTGACACATTGATGACAAGAGAGGAGCACGCTCCTTTCGTGGAACTGTGACCACCGTCTCTATTTCTTTCGACCACCCTCACTTACTGCCCCCCCTCCTCGAAATCTTCAGGGGGCGATTCTTTCCGTGTCCGCCTTCAAAGGTTCCGCCCATAAAGTGTCTAGTACGTGAGTTCGAAAGGGTCCGCTCACAATGCCGGCGAATTCAACAGACTATTCTTATCAATAGTTTCTAGAGAGAGACAGATTGAAATTCGTTTGAGAACAAATTCCGAATGGGAGATTGAGATGATAAAAGTCAAATGGCTGAAATCACTTCATGATTTGAAAGTATTGGACTTCCTGTCAAAAGTATTATCTCGAAAGACGTATAAAGAAAAGCTGGTTTTAAAGATCTTTCAAGCACCGTTGATTTTATACGGATTGTAATAAAAAAATAAGTTAAGGAATAAAAATTTTTACATAAAAAGGGATAAAAAAAGATAATAAGATAGGGCGATGAAATAAAATTAGGTTTGTTACTTGTTTAAGAACAGATAAAAAACAAAAGCTTAATGAATTATAAAACAATTTAAATTCATTCCATGATTTCCATGCTTTCCATGAATCGCTTATATTACGCATGTTTCTATACCAATTAATTGAAACATTTAAATAATTTGTTATATTATGTAGAGGAAATTTTTATGTAGAGAAAATTTTTATGTATAGAATGGTTATGTTATGTTGAGACATCAAGTTCTGTGAGATTTGGTTGATAATGGGTCAGTACTCTTGAGTTCTTTCTTGCAACATAGAGAAGGGTAAGAATTCATTGAACACCAACAATATAATGATTCTGGAGCATATATATCTTATTAAAAAAGAAAATGGAAAAAACTGGTCTTATCCGCCATTTACAATATATAGTACTTAACAGGTTTACGAGGCAGTCATCAACTTAAATATCTAGCGAAAACCATAGTGTTTGCCTTCAGAAAACCACATGCTTCTTTCAAAAATGCGGCGTGATGGATAATTGGCTAGGTAGTAAAGCCAATTTTCTCTGGCTTTTGGTATCACAGGCTTTCGGGTTTTCTCTCCTACGATACGGAAATATTGGGTAGTTCCACCTAAAAGTGTCCCCGGAAGGCACTGACCTCCTTTAGCGACACGGAGTAGAAGTCAGACTTTAACCTACGGTTGCACCATTACAGTAGAAGCTGCCTTCATCTTCCCTCCTTCTATGAGGGATATAACAACAACAACAACTTATTATACTATAGCATTTTATTTACTGTTTTTTTTTTAAAAAAAAGGCTTATTGTATAGATGGATAATATTTCAAACCGTTCAATTGCCTTGACTTATTTAATATATTTCATGCAAGCATGAAACTTTACAAACTTTCTGTTTTTTATTGATCGCTTTTTATTGTAATGAATATTCATCTTTGTACTCAATACGGGTTTTTTAAGCAGGCGAGAAAGAATTTATTTAAGAGCTTTAATCACATATTTTGAAATGTGAACTTAATGTATTTTAAATTACGTGAAAACAAAGATCTTCTTAGTTTTATTTCCCTTTGTTTGTTTTGTATTCGATCCCAGCAGGAAGGAATATTTCAAAATACTTTTCAGTAAGTAATACTTTTGTTTCTTTAAACTTTCTTTTCACATATTTTAGAAACTTTTTATTCGAAAGTCGAGAAATTCACGGCCATCGAGCGAAAAATCGTGACGGTCTTATTTTGGGTGTCACAAATCACTCGTCAAAGTTGCAGAGGATCCTTACACATGTCTTCGCCATCGAATTTTCAGACAGTGGGGGTGGAATGAAGCGGGGGTGTTCGAAATCGTACTTCTTTTTTCGAACAGAATCTCTTTCTCTGGATACAGAAAGAAATGTGACACCGGGTACAGGGTCTGACACATTGATGACAAGGGAGGAGCACACTCATTTCGTGGAACTGTGACCACCATCTCAATTTCTTTCGACCACCCTCTCTTACTACCCCCTTCGAAATCTCCGGGAGAAGATTCTTTTCGTGAAGAATAGAAGCCTTGAAAGGTTCCGCCCATAAAGTGTCTAGTACGTGAGCTGGAAAGGGTCCTCTCACAATGACAGTGAATTCAGCAGACTATTTTTATCAACAGTTTCTAGAGAAAGACGGATTGAAACTCGTTTGAGAACAAATTCCGAATGGGAGATGGAGATGATAAACGTCAAATGGCTGAAATCACTTCATGATTTGAAAGTATTGGACTTCCTGTCAAAAGTATTATCTCGAAAGACGTATAAAGAAAAGCGGGATTTAAAGATATTTCAAGCCCCATTGGTTTTAAACGGATTGTAATAAAAAATAAGATAAGGAATAAAAGTCTTTACATAAGAAATAAAATAAAAAGTGATAAGAACAAATAAAAAAGGTCCAAGAGCTAAAACTAGATTTGCTACTTATTTAAGAATAGATAAAAAATAAAAAATTTCCAAATTATAAAAATTTTTTAATTTATTCCATGATTTCCATAAATCGCTCATTTTATCCATGTTTCTATACTAATTAATTGAAACATTTAAATCCTTTGTTATGTTATGTAGAAGTAATTGTTATGTAGAGGAAATTGTTATGCATAGGAAGGTTATGTTATGTAGAAGAAATTGCTTTGTAGTGGAAATTTTTTGGTATAAAAGTGTTATGTTATTTAAAAACATCAAGTTGCATGAGACTAGGTGGATAGTGGGACCGTGCTCTCTATTTCTTTCCTTACAACATAGAGAAAGGTAAGAATTTAATGAACACAAGGAATAGAACGATAAAAGAGGACAAATGGCTAATTAAACAAGAAAATGGAAATTGCTGCTCTTATCAGCCATGTACAATATACAGTAGTTAACAATATTCAGAGGTAGTTGTCATCAGCTTAAACATCTAGCCAAAACCATAGTGTTGGCCTTCGGAAAACCCCACGCTTCTGTAATCAATGTGACCTGATAGCTAATTGGTTAGCGCTCTGGTTGGTTCTGGGTTTTCTACCATACGATACGGAAATACGTGTTAGTTTCGCCAAAAAGTCAAGCCGAAAGGCAATGGCCTCCTTCTTTAGCGACACGGAGTAGAAGTAAGACTTCTACCTACGGGTGCTCCATTACAACAACAGCTGCACCCCATCTTCCCTCTTTCCATGACTGATATAACAACAACAGCAGACTGATATAGCATTTTATTTATTGTTTTTTGAAAAAAATCTATCGTATAAATTGAAACTATTTTAAACCGTTCAATTGCTTGATTTATTTAATATATTTCTGCCAAGTATGAAACATTACAATCTTTGTTTTTTTTTTATTGGTGGGCCTTTATTGTAGTGAATATTCATCATTGTACTCAATAGGGGGACCCATTTGGAACTGTCAAAAGTATTATCTCGAAGACATATAAAGAAAAGCATTATTTAAAGATCTTTCAATCGCCATTGATTCTATATGGATTGTAATAAAAAAATACGATAAGGAATAAAACATTTTACATCAAAAGTAATAAAAAGATAGTTCCTATAGATGAAACTATATTTTCTACTTATTTAAGAATAGATAAAAAATAAAAGCTTTCCAAATTATAAAACAAGTAAATTCATTCCATAATTTCCGTAAATAACTCATTTTATCCATGGTTCTTTAACAATTATTTAAACCTAATCCCTCATTTCTGTGAGTCGCATGAACAGAAATAATGATGATTTCAGTTCTATAAATCGCATATATTTTTGCATGTTTCTATATTAATTAATTGAAACATTAAAATAATCTTTTATATTATGTAGAGTAAATTGAACAAAAATATAATTGTTAGGCTATAGAGAGCCGAGTGAGACTAGGTTGATAGTGGAATCGTGCTTCTGACTTTTGTCCTTGCAACATAAGGAAAGGTAAGAATTTGTTGAACAGCAGCAATGGAATGAATGTCGAAGGGAGAGTAGTTAATCGGTTTTAGAGGTAGTTGTTATCAGCGTAAACTTTCAGGAGAAACCAAGGCTTGGACTCCAAAAACCATTGATGATAGACAGAGTAGAGATTGGTGATGACATGGGACCGTTGAATTTAATAGTGATGAGGGAGTGAATTTTTGGAGTCACTAATGTACTTCCGATGCTTTTACGACTTTTATCACTTCATACTTACCTTACATTATTGCCCATGGAACAGTGGATTTGCTTAATTGTATAGATAGTTTAACTATCATCACACGTAGTAAAATTGTGTGATAAAATAATTTTGCCACCCATTGTATCAATGAGAAATGGTTGAGTGTTCCATAAACCAATAACCTGATTTTATTTTTATGATATTTGCATATCCATTTTAAGCAACTAAAATCTAATTTTTTTTTAATAATAAATATTTTTTAATAATCATGGTAATAAATTGTTTAAGAGAGTTATTCACGTACTCTGAAATGTGAACTTAATGTGTTTTAAATTACATATAAACAAAGATATTCTCTGAGTTTTTTCTTTTGCTTGTTTTATATTCAGCCCCAGTGCTACGAAATATTTTAAAATACTTTTCCCTAGGTGATTCTTTTGTTTCTCGAACATTTCTTTTCACATATTTTTGAAACTTTTTATTCGCAAGTAGAAAAATCCACGCCCATCGAGTGAAAAATCACGACGGTCTTACTCTGGGTGTCACAAATCACTCGCTGAAGCTGCAGAGGATCCTTACACACGTCTTCGCCATCGAACTTTCAGACAGTGGGGTGGAATGAAGCGGGGGTGTACGAAATAGAACTTCTTTTTTCGAACAGAATCACCTCCTCTAGATACCAAAACAAATGTGACATTGGGACACAGGGTTTGACAAATTGATGACAAGGGGGGAGCACACTCCTTTCGTGGATCTGTGACCACTGTCTCTATTTCTTTCGACCTCCCTCTCTTACTACCCCCTTCGAAATTTCCAGCGGGAGATTCTTTTCGTGAAAAATAGAGGCATTGAAAAGTTCCGCCCATAAAGTGTCTAGTACGTGAGTTCGAAATGCTCCGCTCACAATGACAGTGAATTCAACAGACTATTTTTATCAACAGTTTCCGGAGAAAGATAGATTGAAACTCGCTTGAGAACAAATTCCGAATGTGAGATTGAGATGATAAAAGTTAGATGGGTGAAATCACTTCCTGATTTGAAAGTATTGGAAGGCCTGTCAAAAGTACTATCCCGCTGACATATAAAGAAAAGGGGGATTTAAAGATCTTTCAAGCACTATTTATTTTATATAGATAATGAATAAATAAGATAAGGAATAAAAGTTTTTATATAAAAAGTAATAAAAACAGAAAAAAACATTAGTTACAAGAAATGAAGCTAAATTTGTAACTTATTTAAGAATAGATTAAAATAAAAGTTTTCCGAATTGTCAAAACAAATTAAATCCATTCCAGGATTTCCATGGGTGGCTCATTTTATACATGTTTTAATACCAATTATTGAGGCATTTGAATAATTTGTTTATGTAAAATAAATTGTGTGCAATTTAAATTAAAAAGATACTGGAACTGTGCTTGAACTCTTCCTTGTAATATATATCTAAGGTAAGAGTTTATTGAACATAACCAATGGGATGATCGTTGAGGAAAGATGTATTGTAAAAAAATTGCTTGTCTTGTCAGCCATTTACAATATACACCAGTTAACAGGTTTCAGAGAACTGACATTTGTTAAATTTTCAACCACCGATTTATCTAGAGGGACAACTGTTCGAATCTACAAAGATCCCTACATATCTAGGATTTACTCTAGATACTGAAATCAATTGTAGTAAACATTTAAATAGGAATTGTGACAAAGATAGGAAGAGGCTCTATTTCTTAAAATTCATTTCCAGCAGAGACTGGGGAGCAGACGCTAAAACACTTAGGATTACGTACATTCTCATTCGTATTCGTATTACTCATTCTCTAATCTGGAAAAACTAGACAGAATTCAATTAAGTGCGGCTAGAATTATCACTGGTATCAGGAATTGCTGTCCCAGTGATGCTCTTTATGAAGCTGCTCTTCAGCCCTTATCTCTGAGGAGAGATGCAGATTTTGCAAAGTATATTGCCAAATTTAAGAGTTTTGGGCTCTATAACAGGGCGTTGAACTTTATCGAACTGAACAAACAATCGGAGGTTGAAGAGGGACAAATATCTTAGTCTATTGTGGAAATGGGGATTTTCGGACATTGACCTTTGTATCCCTTTTAATCTTCTGACCCCTACAACTACAGAGTAATGTAACTTTTAAAGAAGATTTGACAAGGAATCTGACTAAGAATAATGAATCCCAAGAGCTGCTGTGTCAGCTGACCCTCACAGTCATTAATAATATCCCATCGCAGGCCCTGGTTGTCAACACCGATGGAAGTAAATTTAAACCTTGCGTTGGAAACTGGTATACCTGATATAGGGATTTTAATTGATAGAAAAAGCTCTATCCAATTCCTGAAGGATTGGCGGCGCATCCTGGATAAGTTGGGGCAGGATATCATTGCCAATTCGACTGCTTGGGCCCACCTTGACTCCACCTTTCTCTTGGCTGAACCCCTTTGGGCTTTGTGTGTTTGCAGTGGATTCCCTCTCATGTGGGTATATATGGAATCGAAGTTGCTGATCTGCTTGGCATTGAGGGTAGAGAACCTCGCACTACTCCTACCTCTAATCTTTTGAAGTTTTTTTTCCTCTAATGCAGCTGATAAATAGACCGTGATCTTCGCCATAAGGGCTGCACCGATGTTACTCACTTTGCATTACCCAGGGGGCGCGTGTAACTTGATGGTAAGCCACGGACGTGGAGTAAGAATGCCCCCGCAACACTCTACGATCCTATTAGGACCGGGACCTACGGTTTAAAGTGAATTCCGAACTACTACAACACCCATAGGCAAAGCCGGGATTTGAACCCGATACCTGTGGTACCGAACGCCAGAGCGCTAACCATTCGGCCATCAGGCCCCACTTCTTCTGAAGTACATTCCATATATCTGTCCAAAGTAAATACAGCTTATGAAATTCCACCCAAGCATTACTGGTATGCTGGAAAGTAGCTTGGATTGTCCTCGCAATGCACTTGCCCAAGATTTGCTCAGACAACTTTATCTAGGCTGAGGACTGGCCACATACGGAGTTTAACCTTCAATGGAAATATGAAGGTTTATGCCTATCTCCCACTTATATCTTTGATTGCATTGGTGACTCTGAGGGGTAGCTGTTGAATGATGGAAATGATACTTTTGATTTATTAATGTGACATGGTCTTTTGGACCTGGCTTAGGGCCATAAGTCAGGTGGATAAGCAGTAACATTAAGTTTTATTGCCAAATAGATTTTATTCATATAATAATATACATAAAATGTCAAACAACAATTTTGTTCGTTGTATCTAACTTTCAATACAGGGTTTAGGTAAAAATTAGAATGTCCAGCAGCTAATAAAAATTATAATAGAAAAACAGAATTTAATTATTTTTCTTTAACGAAATAGCGATTCATCTAACTAATATTGGCGAAATAGGCATTTTGAGCTTTAAAATCAAAGCCTATAATCAATTCCTCTGTAAATTTGAGCACATAATAGCTTCTCGTGAATAATCAATAATATTCAAATTTAATTAGTATTTTTACAAGTTAATTAATGTCTCCAATCTCAGTCGTCGTGATGGTCGAAAATGAAATTTTATCAGTTTAATAATTTTAATCACCAAATTAAATTAACAGCCTTCTGATCGATTGATTCCTTTCATGCATTATTTAGTATTGATGCTCCAATTCTAGATATCTCAATTCCCTACTTATCGATAATTCAGTAAGTAAATCCTTTTGAAGCCGTGATTAGTATTCAAGCAAATGAATTTGTAGATTGTCGATTATTGCCTCCATTGGAAGATAGCATGCAACTAACTGCAACTTCATAAATGTTTATACGTTAAAAGCTCCAACATTGAATCTTTAATTACTTTTGTATTAAAATGGTGGATATTCGTCAGAATTTGTAATATTACGCAGAACATATTTTAATTGTTGTATTGTATGTATGATTCAAAAGCCGATATATCCAATGAAGTTACTGTGGTCTTTCAACAATTAAAACATGAACATTTAGTTCAATTGATATACAATTAATATTGAATTGTAGTTCCATTAATATGTAATTAATATTCAATGTAAATATGTAATTCAATTAATATACAATATACAGTTACATACATATGAACGTATACTTCAATTTTTATACAATGTACAGTTACATACATATGAACATATACTTCAATTAATATACGAATAATATTCAATTATGTACATGTGAGCATATAGTTCAATTAATAAACAATTAATGTTCAATTGCATACATATGAACAATTTGTTCACTTAATGTTCTGCAAATAGTATCACATGCTTGAACCACAACTTCAATATGAATTCTTTTAACGTGTGTATAAGAAAAGACAACATTTTCTGTTCTGTTTCTGTCATTATGGGAAAAATTTGGCCGTCGAATTTTATTTCAGAACATCGTCTTATGCTTCAAGACGTATTGAATTTGAGAAGAAGTTAACAATTTGAAATAAACCAGCCAAGATGGCCATTCGAAATTCCAGACGATTTGAGAAAAGGATGCTGTAACGGACAGACTTTGAAGTGATAGGCCTAATGTGGAAGGAGCGATAGTAGAAAGTTTTAAGTAACGCTTATTCAAATGTACCAGAAAATCGTTGACAAGATTATATGCCTAGTTTAGTAATGTGGTTTTGTAAGGAATCTACCAACTCATTAAGAAGATGAAAATTCATGCTGATAATGTGAAAGATTGTAGAAATTTTTGATGATCGTAGATAATGTAAGTAGTACGTCTTGTAAGCAAGATGATCGAAGGAAATTTCAAGTACTCTTACTCGCATGCACCACAAAATCACTGAGAAGATTATATGTGTAGTTTAGCAATGTAGTTTTGTAAGGAATCTGCCAGCTCATCATGAAGGAGATGAAAGTTCATGCTTACAATGTGGAAGGTCGTAGAAAATTTTGCTGATCGTAGATCACTAAAGTATAGCAAATCATTTAAGTAAGATGATCTTAGATCATGTAAAAAGTAAATCATGTAAGTAAGATGACCTAAGATCATGTAAGTATTAAGTCATATATGTAAGATGACCGTAGAAAATTTTAAGTAACACTTGTTCGAATGTACCAGAAAACCATTGAGGAGGTTATAAGTATTGTTTACTAATGTAGGTTTGAAGGGATTTTATAACTCAATTATACTCATATGCTGATTTGTACATTTATTACACTAGTCTTATTTCAAATCCTTATCTGGAAGAACTTCAGCTTTTTACTGACACTTTATTTGGCAATTTAATATCCTTGAATAAAGGTAATTAGCGAACGTTTAGCATTTTAACCTGTTGCACAAAAAACATAATGGGCCAATAAAAAAAACTGGCCATTACCTTACTCTTAAAAAAAATCTATATTCTGTCATAAAGCCGTCATCAAAATTCACAAAGAAAACAACATAATGTTGTTGTTTTCATATCCCTCATGGAAGGAGGGAAGAGGGATGCAGCTTCTGTTCTGATGGAGCACCCTTAGGTAGATGAAAACAACATAATATTATCTTTAATAAACCACGAATGGAGACCCGTTTTGTAAAATAACTTAATAGCATCTTCGGCTTACTTAATTTGTGTTCTTTTAAAAACTAACAAGTGATGTCTGGCCAACAAAAAGGCTATTAGAGGCGTTAATTAAATTTCCCGTCAACAGATGAGAACCTCCAAAACCTTTTAATTACACTCCCCATGTGAACAACGGTATGATAATGCCCCCCTCCCTTCTCCAATGATCAGGTTGGCGGGGCAAGCTATTCTGATGGCTAATTTAGTGCACCTGATGAGATTTTAATGATGTTTACTTCCACCATCTCTCGAGGCCAAGAAAAAACACCAAAGAACTATTACTGCTGAACAAGTATCTGGAGGCCCGACTTTAAGTGAACGTCGTTTCAAGTTATGCTTGATAATAATGACGGAAAATGTTAATAAAAAAAAAATGAATGTAAAATATTTATTTAAAAATGTATTTTGCTGCATTTCAAGGATTGATGAATTTTTAGCTCGGTCAGTTCTGTTTTGTTTCCTAGTGTTGTTTATTTTCTTGCCAAAAAAAATTATATCAAAAACTCTTTATAAAGTAATATTTCAAACGAACATATAAAATTTATCTATATATTTTAGAATTTAATTTAAGCACAAAACGCACACCAGCAAGTTTAAACACACAAAGAAAAAATATCAAATTATAATCAGGCAACGAATTATGTTCATCATTTATCGTTCAGAATCGGAAAAAAAGAGAACAGATTAAATAAAATTCAAAAAGCTATAGAATTCCAAACGATTTTATAAAAAACACGTGAAAGAAATTTAATAAAAAAAAAACCACGAGAAAGAAATTCAAATAAATCATTGAGAACAGCCCATTAACGAAAACAGTAAAAAAAGTTGAAAGTGGTCCTTGACATTTCTGATTCACACCCTCCAAAACAATACTTTATTATTTTGGAAGGAATCCTTTCGACGCATTATGAAAAAGATTAAAGTTCATGCTTACAATGCGAAAGATCTAATTGAAAGAAATGTTAAATTAGTAAAGTAGAAAGAAACTAAAAATGTAGGTTACACTATTATATTACTGCCAAAATGAAACACAGCGTTGATTTTTGTAAACAGAAAAATGATACATCAGCGTGCTCATACATGAACGTTTTCCGATAGTGAACGTTCGTTCAATTTGCAGAACTTAAATTGAACTATATGTATCCGTGCTTTAGTTTATTAAATAATTATTCAGAAACACAGTATATGAGTGTTATACAGTACTTCAGTACTTAAGTGTTATTTTCATACTTTAATTATATGTGTATTATAATACATTAATATATTTCAATTATACGCACATCTTGATATGAACACTTTTTACAGGAGTTTAATGACAAACACTTATCTGGAAGAATTTACTTTTTTCATTGTCACTTTATTTCGAAATTTAATATCCACGAATAAAGGTAATTAGCAAACGTTTAACAATTTAACCTGTTGCACAAAAAACATAATAAAGAGCCATTAAAAAACTACCCATTGCCTTACTTCACAAAGAAAAAAAAATCTATATTCTGCAGAAAATCTTCATCAAAATTCACAAAGAAAACAACATAATATTATCTTTTAATAAACCACGGATGGAGACCCGTTTTGTAAAAGTAACTTAATGGCATCTTCATCTTACTTAATTAGTATTCTTTTAAGATTAACAAGTGATGTCTGGCCAACAAAAAAGGCTATTAGAGGAGTTAATTAAATTTCTCGTCAACAGATGAGAACCTCCAAAACCTTTTAATTACACTCCCCATGTGAACAACGGTATGCTAATACCTCACCCCCCTCCTTCTCCAATGATCAGGTACCCGGGGCAAGCTATTCTGATGGCTAATTTAGTGCACCTGATGAGATTTTAATGATGTTTACTTCCACCATCTCTCGAGGCCAAGAAAAAACACCAAAGAACTATTACTGCTGAACAAGTATCTGGAGGCCCGACTTTAAGTGAACGTCGTTTCAAGTTATGCTTGATAATAATGACGGAAAATGTTAATAAAAAAAAAATGAATGTAAAATATTTATTTAAAAATGTATTTTGCTGCATTTCAAGGATTGATGAATTTTTAGCTCGGTCAGTTCTGTTTTGTTTCCTAGTGTTGTTTATTTTCTTGCCAAAAAAAATTATAGCAAAACTCTTTATAAAGTAATATTTCAAACGAACATATAAAAATTTATCTATATATTTTAGAATTTAATTTAAGCACAAAACGCACACCAGCAAGTTTAAACACACAAAGAAAAAATATCAAATTATAATCAGGCAACGAATTATGTTCATCATTTATCGTTCAGAATCGGAAAAAAAGAGAACAGATTAAATAAAATTCAAAAAGCTATAGAATTCCAAACGATTTTATAAAAAAACACGTGAAAGAAATTTAATAAAAAAAAAACCACGAGAAAGAAATTCAAATAAATCATTGAGAACAGCCCATTAACGAAATTAAAGAAAAAAAAACAGTAAAAAAAGTTGAAAGTGGTCCTTGACGTTTCTGATTCACACCCTCCAAAACAATACTTTATTATTTTGGAAGGAATCCGCCGACGCATTATGAAAAAGATTAAAGTTCATGCTTACAATGCGAAAGATCTAATTGAAAGAAATGTTAAATTAGTAAAGTAGAAAGAAACTAAAAATGTAGGTTACACTATTATATTACTGCCAAAATGAAACACAGCGTTGATTTTTGTAAACAGAAAAATGATACATCAGCGTGCTCATACATGAACGTTTTCCGATAGTGAAACATTTTCCTCATACGTGAACGTTCGTTCAATTTGCAGAACTTAAATTGAACTATATGTATCCGTGCTTTAGTTTATTAAATAATTATTCAGAAACACAGTATATGAGTGTTATACAGTACTTCAGTACTTAAGTGTTATTTTCATACTTTAATTATATGTGTATTATAATACATTAATATATTTCAATTATACGCACATCTTGATATGAACACTTTTTACAGGAGTTTAATGTCAAACACTTATCTGGAAGAATTTACTTTTTTCATTGTCACTTTATTTCGAAATTTAATATCCACGAATAAAGGTAATTAGCAAACGTTTAACAATTTAACCTGTTGCACAAAAAACATAATAAAGAGCCATTAAAAAACTACCCATTGCCTTACTTTAAAAAAAAAATCTATATTCTGCAGCAAAATCTTCATCAAAATTCACAAAGAAAACAACATAATATTATCTTTAATAAACCACGGATGGAGACCGGTTTTGTGAAGTAACTTAATGGCATCTTCATCTTACTTAATTAGTATTCTTTTACAGATTAACAAGTGATGTCTGGCCAACAAAAAAGGCTATTAGAGGAGTTAATTAAATTTCTCGTCAACAGATGAGAACCTCCAAAACCTTTTAATTACACTCCCCATGTGAACAACGGTATGCTAATACCTCACCCCCCCTCCTTCCTCCAATGATCAGGTACCCGGGGCAAGCTATTCTGATGGCTAATTTAGTGCACCTGATGAGATTTTAATGATGTTTACTTCAGCAATCTCTCGAGGTCAAGAAAAAATATCAAAGAACTATTACTGCTGAACACTTCAAGTGATCGTGGTATAAAGTTTTTAAGTAAAAGTTTTAACGATTCGCGTTAAATATTCACTTGTTTGCGTTGCATGATAAATCCGTTGATCGTCTTTTGATTTAAAGAGACTTTCGTTAGAAAATATTCAAAGGTAAGGATTCTTGAGTTTTAACATTACCCTGTAAATGTATACAGCAATGGATGCTTCAATATATTCTTAGTAATAATGACTGAAAAAATTAATTAAATACAATTTAATGTAAAATACTTGTTTAAGAATATTTTAGATGTATTTTTCTAAATTTCCAGCCTTGATGAATTTTTTGTCCTTTAATTTTCTTTCACATGCTTTGCATTTAATAAAACAACAGGAGAAAGAAATTTAAAAAATTAGTTCGTCTTTATTTACAAGTATTGTTTATCTACTTGTCATAAAAATGTCTTGTAACAAAAATCATTAGGAATGAGTCTTTCAAACCAACATATAAAATTTGCAACAGTATAAAATATTTTAGAATTTAATATAAGAGCAAAACGCATAGCAGCAAGTTTATACAAACAAAGAAAGAAAAAGTATCAAATTATAATCAGGCATTAAATTATGTTCCTCAGTTATTGTTCAGAACGGAAAAAAGAACAGATTAATTAAAAAATGAAAAGCTATAGATTTCGAAACGACTTTTAAAAAAGCACGTGAATGAAATTTAAATAAATCAATAAGAAAGTCCAATCAATACGAAAAGTTGAAAGTGGTTCATGACATTTTTGAATCCCTCCCTCCAAAACAATACTATATTTATTTTTTATAAGGAATCTCCCGACTAATTATGAAGAAAAGGAAATTTCATGCTTACAATGTGAAAAATCTAATTGAAAGAACTATTAAATTTGAAAAGTAGAAAGAAACTAGAAATGTAGAAAATCCAATCAATACGAAAAGTTGAAATTGGTCCATGATATTTCTGACTCAATCCCTCCAAAACAATATTTTATTTTTTGTGAGGAATCTGCCAACACATTGGGAAGAATGAAAATTCATGCTTACAATGAGAAAGATGTAATTGAAAGAAACTAGAAATGTAGGGTACACTACTATGTTGGTGCCAAAATGCAACGCATCGTTGATTTTTATAAACAGAAAAATAGTACATGAGCATTTACATACATGAACATTTTTCTGTAGTTCCATTACTAAAACATAAATCGAACTATACACATCTGTGCTTTACTTTATTAAATAATTATTCAGAAATACAGTATGTAAATTTTATATAGTACTTCAGTACTTAAGTTATCATGTTTTTATTGTATGTGCATGATAATACATTATTATATTTCAATTATACACACATTCTGATATGTAAATTTTTTACAGGAGTCGTATTTCAAATCCTGATATTATCCTTATCTTTTCACTTTGCTTTTTTTGCCATATTTAATTTCCTCGAACAAAGGTAATTAGCAAACTTTTAACATTTTAACCTGTTGCACAAAAAAAAAAAAAACGAATAAAGAGCCAGTAAAAAAAAAAAAAAAAAAACTGCCCATTACCTTACTTAAAAAAAATCCATATTCTGTCACGAGGCCTTCATCAAAATTCGCAAAGAAAGCAACATGATATTATCTTTAATAAACCACGGATGGAGACCCGGTTTGTGAAGTAACTTAATGGCATCTTCAGGTTATTTAATTTATGTTCTTTTACAGACTAATGTCTGGCCAACAAAAAGGCTATTAGAGGCGTTAATTAAATTTCTCGCCAACAGATGAGAACCTCCAAACCTTTTAATTACACTCCTCATCTGAACAACGGTATGCTAATTCCTTCCCCCTACCTTCTCCAATGATCAGGTTCCCGGTTGCAAGCTATTCTGATAGCTAATTTAGTGCACCTGTTGAGATTTTAATGATGTTTACTTCTAGGATCTTTCGAGGTCAAGAAAAAACACCAAAGAACTGTTACTGCTGAGTATCTGGATGCCTGACTTCAAGTGATCGTCGTATCCAGTTTTTAAGTTAGAGTTTTAACGACCACTTAAATATTCACTTGTTTGCATTGCATGATAAATCTGTTGATCGTCTTTTGGTTTGAAGAGACTTTCATTAGGAAATATTCAAAGATAAGGATTCTTCAGTTTTAACATTGGCCTTTAAATGTATGCAGCGATTGTTGCTTCAAAATATGCTTAATAATAATGATAGAAAAGATTAAATATAACTTAATGTGAAATACTTATTTAAAAATGTATTTCATGTATTTTTCAAATTTCAAGCATTGATGAGTTTTTTTAGTTCTTTAAATTTCTTTCTCGTGCTTTTTTATTAAATTTCTTTCTCGTGTTTTTTATTAAATTTTTTTCACGTGCCTTCTTTATTAAATTTTTTAATTAATTTCTTTTTAAACTGATTTAATAAGAAAAAAAAATTAGCATTCCAAACGATTTCATAAAATGGCACGTGAAAGAAATTTAATAAAAATAACGAGAAAGATATTTAAAAAGTTAGTTCGGCTTTGTTTAAAAGTACTGTTTACCTTTTTGACGTAAAAACTATTGTAACAAAAATCATTATGAATGAGTCTTTCAAACGAACTTATAAGAATTTACTCATATATTTTAGTATTTAGCGTAAGAACAAAACGCATAACAACAAGTTTAAGCAAACAAAGGTTGAAAAATTATCAAATTATATTCAGGCAATAGATTATGTTTATGTTATCATTCAGAATGGACAAAAGAGAACAGATTAAATAAAAAATAAAAAGCTATAGAATTCCAAACGATTTTATAAAGAAGCACGAGAAAGAAATTTAAATAAATCAATAAGAATAGCCCAAATATATATAAAAAAAACAATAAGAACAGAAGAAAGGGGTTCATGCTTACAATGTGAAAGATGTTATTGAAAGAATCATTAAATTAGAAAAGTAGAAAGAAACTAGAAATGTAGGTTGCAGTACTACATTGGTGCCAAAATATAACACAGCGTTGATTTTTATAAACTGAAGAATTGTACATGAGCGTTTACATGTGTTTACATGCTTTTTCTTGTAGTTCCATTTGTAGAACGTAAATTGAACTATACGAATCTGTTCTTTAGTTTATTAAATAATTATTCAGAAATACAGTATATAAGTGTTATAGAGTACTTCAGTACTTTGCTATTTTCATGTTTTAATAATATGTGTATAATAATACATTAATATATTTCACGCATATGCTGATATGTATATTTTTCACTGGACTTTTATTTCAAATCCTTAATAGGAAGAATTTCTTTTTTTTTGCTGTCACTTTATTTTGAGATTTTAATATCCTCGAATAAATTAGCAATTAATTTTATTAGCAAAGGTTTAACATTTTAACCTGTTGCACAAAAAGAAAAATAAGAGCCAGTAAAAAAATTGCCATAATACTTTACTTTAAAAAAAAATCAGTATTCTATCACAAAGCCTTCATCAAAATTGACAAAGAAAACAACATAATATTATCTTTAATATACCACGGATGGAGACTCGTTTTGTAAAGTAACTTAATGGCATCTTCAGCTTACCTAATCTACGTACTTTTACCGACTAACAAGTGATGTCTGGCCAACAAAAAAGCTATAAAAGGCGTTAATTAAATTTCTCGTCAACAGATGAGAACCTCCAAAACCTTTTAATTACACTCCCCATGTGAACAACGGTATGCTAATACCTCACCCCTCCCTTCTCCAATGATCAGGTTCCCTATTCTGATATCTAATTTAGTGCACCTGATGAGATTTTAATGATGTTTACTTCTAGGATCTCTCGAGGCCAAGAAGAAACACCAAAGAACTATTACTGTTGAACAAGTATCTGGAGGCCTGACTTCAAGTGATCGTCGTATCAAGTTTTTAAGTAAAAGTTTTAACGACCTTCTTTAAATATTCCCTTGTTTGCATTGCATGATAAATCCGTTGATCGTATTTTGGTTTAAAGAGACTTTCGTTAGAAAATATTCCAAGATAAGGTTTCGTGAATTTTAAAATTGTACTATAAATATATGAAGCATAGGTTGATTCAAAATATGCTTAATAGTAATGGCTGAAAAGATTAATAAGAAACAACTTAATGTGAAATGTAACTTAATGTATTTAAAAATGTATCAGATGTATTTTTCTAAATTTTAAGCAATGGTGAGTTTTTTAGTTCTTTAAATTTTTTTCTCCTGCTTTCTTTATTAAATTGCTTTAATTCACTTCTTTTTAAGCATATTAAATAAAAAATAAAAACTTTAGAATTCCAAACGATTTTATAAAAAAACACGCGAAAGAAATTTAATAAATAAGCATGTGAAAAAATTTAATAAAGAAAGCATGTGAAAGAAATGTAAATAAAAACAGGTGAAATAAATTTAATAATAAAGCACGAGAAAGAAATTTAAAAAGTTAGTTGGGCTTTGTTTCCAAGTGCTGTTTAATTTTTTTTTATCATAAAAAAAGTATTATAACAAATATCATTATGAATGAATCTTTCAAATAAATATATAAAAATTTTCCCACATATTTCAGAATATATTGTAAGAACAAAATGCATAACCACAAATTTAGACAAACAAATAAAGAAAAAGTATCAATAAATTATAATCAGGCAATAAATTATTTACCTATTATTGTTCAAAACTAAAAAAAAAAAAAAAAAAAAGAATAGAGATTAAATAAAAAAAAAAAAAAAAAAAAAAAATAGAACGATTTTATAAAAAAGCGCACGAAAGTTAATAAAAAAGAAAGAGAAAAAAATGTAAATAAATTAATAAGAATAACCCAAATAAATAAAAATGAAGCAATAAGAAACGTTGAAAATGGTCCATGACGTTTCTCACGTACTCTCTCCGAAACAATACTTTATTTAATTTGTAATAATTCTTTTAAAACTGTAGAATTCCAAAAGTTTTTATAAAAAAATTCGAAAGAAATTTAAATAAATCAATAAGAATTTAAGAAAATAATAAATAAATTAAAAATAATATAAAAAAATAAAATAAATTAAAAATATAAAACAATAAGAAATGTTGCAAGTGGCCCATTACATTTTTGACCCACTGTCTCCAAAACAATACTTTATTTTATTTGTAATAATTCTTTTGAAACTATAAAATTCCAAACCATTTTATAAAAAGCCTGTGAAATAAATTTAATAAAAAAGAATAAGAAGGAAATTTAAATTAATCAATAAGAATAGCTCATGAATGAAATAAAAAAAAAAAAAAAAAAAAAAACAATAAGAAACGTTGAAAGTGATCCATGACATTTTTGACCACCTCTCTCCAAAACAATACTTTATTTTATTTATAATAACTCTCTTGAAACTGTAGAATTCCAAAAGTTTTTATAAAATACCACGTGAACTAAATTTAATAAAAAAAGTACGAGGAATAAATTTAAATAAATTATTATGAATAACACAAATAAATAAAAATAAACCAATAAGAAACGTTGAAAATGTTCTATGACAATTCTGGCCCACTGTGTGCAAAATAATATTTTATATTATTTGTAATAATTCTTTTGAAACTATAGAAACCGAAACATTTTTATAAAAGACCACCTGAAAAAAAAATAATAAAAGAACGAGTAAGAAATTTAAATAAATAAATAAAAATAGCCCATAAAAGAAATAAAAAAATAAACCAATAAATTTCTTTAAAGTGGTTTATGGCATTTCTGACCGACTCTCTCCAAATCAATACTTTATTTTATTTATAATAACTCTCTTGAAACTATAGGATTCCAAACGTTTTTATCAAAGACCACATGAAAAAAATTTAATAAAAAAGTACGATAAAGAAAGTTAAATAAATCAATAAGAATAGCTCATGAAAGAAATTAAAAAAAAAAAAAACCATAAGAAAAATTGATGAAATTGGTCCATAACATTTTTGACCCACTGTTTCAGAAACAATACTTTATTTTATTTGTAATAATTCTTTTAAAGCTATAAAATTCCAAACGCTTTTATAAAAGACCACGCGAAAGAAATGTAATAAAAAAGAAAGAGAGAAAAATTTTTAATCAATCGACAAGAATAACTCATGAAAGAAATGTAAAAAAAAAAAAAAAAAAAACCAATAAGAAACTTTGAAAGTGGTCCAGGACATCACTGATCCTCTCTTCCTAAAAAAATACCCATATGGGCAATAATTTTTTTGATAACATTTTATTTATTTTACATCGACAACAATTCAATCAATGTATAAATATACAAAACTTTTTGTATATTACGTTAACGGTTATAAAAAATGTCAGTGTTTAGAAGTTAAATTCAAGTTAGTTAAATTAAAGAAAAAGTTAAACTAAGTTGAAGTTAAATTTCAATGATAAATAACATTTTATACATTCAATTCACAATGGTTTCTTAGATTTTTCACCGATGTAGAGGATTAACTTACATCATTTTGCTGAATTTTCGAGTCTATTTCTTTTATGTTTAAAAAATAGATTAATTAAAAAAATATCATCCACATACTTGTCAGGAAGTTTGAAATAGTTAAATGTATTTTAATCATTCAGTTGATATTTTTTTCTATATTTACAATCCAATAGAATGTAATACATATCTACAATTAGAATCTTTTGTACTTCTTAAAAACCTCTTGTATTTCTTTTTTCTTATTTATAAACTCGATATGAGAACCTACCTCATCAGGTTTCGCTTATTTAAAAAAGTTATATGTTGGTTATTAAATATTATTTAAATAGAATAAAATATGCTTGAAAAGCATTTTTAATTTAATGTAAATTCAATATCATTGGTAATAATGACACTTTAAAAATGTAAGTATTGCAAAGCACAGCATTACAAGAATTATTTTGATTAGACCATGTAATTCGCCGACATCATAAAAATTGAGGAAGTAACTAAACAAATTGAAATTCTGAAAAAAAAAACCCTCTAACAGTATTAGGTTCTGCAAAATTTCCCCTTACTCTACAATATTTAATCATGAAAACGTAGAAGCTTAAAAAAAAAAAAAATACCTCGGATGTATTAAATTTGTTTTATCCTTTCAACTTTATTCTCCAGTATTTGATGATAAAATTCCTAGGGAAATAAACTTATTGCAGAAATTATTTGTCCTTTTTATGCTTCAAAAGGCTTAACTTTATTAGCTGCTAAGTCTAAGGAAACTCCTTGTTCGCTTTGTCAAAAATTTGCAAGCTAGCAACAACCTATGTATAGAAGTTAAAGTGCCTTTTGAAATTAAAAAAAAAAAAAAAAAAAAAAATGATGGTTAAAAATGAACTTCATTAAATTGAGGTACAAAATAACATCCTTGTATTTTAGCTTTATTTATTCTCATACAATATCAGAATAAATTTCGGATATTTAAATATGTCAAAGTATTTACAAATCCGAAGAAGTTAAGTTTCAAGTTCTGAAATATTTTCTTTCATATTTAATTAAATCATTTCTTGAAATATTGTTCAAATTTTTATGACTACATTGAAACATAGATGTATAAGTAATTAAAATCATATTATATTTCAGAAAAATACATCAAATACAGTATTATATTAGTTAATAGGCAATTTGGTTTAGATTACTACTACTTCCCCACACCACATCACTGTTCCTAGAGCTGAGTTGCCCTTATATAGTTTGGGAATGATGTGGGTGAGAGAAGTCTGGCTGGGCTCCGTGACGCTCTTAAGACATATGAGACCAGGACCTAATGGCTTAAAGTGGATTGCGAACCACTACAAATATCCATGACACCGACGGGATTCGAACACAAAACATATGGCACCGGGCGCTAGTAACTCGCCATCAGGCCCCTGTCCTTTTCTATTCAATTATAAAATTTGTATAGTATTGGATTTTCCTAATCAATCATCAACTTTATATATTGCATTCTCCTAATCAACTATCAAATTTAAATGTTGAAGTCTCTTAATCGATATTTAAATTTTGGTTTGAATCTTTAATTTTGTTATGTTTCTTTGGTGTTAATTGTTACACTTTTACATAAAAAAAGTAATATTTACTTTACTTTTGATAATTACAATTAAATGTTACTATTTTTTTCTTGTGTTAAAAAATTGATGTTTTGGTATGAGCTCTGTGACGTCTAAAAGAAAGGTGTAAAACAAAAATTAGTAAAGGTATAGTTCATTATTTAAAATAAATTAATCTCCTCATTTAAAGAAAGATAGTTTTAATACAAAATATTTTATTTAAAACAACTAAAATAACGTAACAACTGAGTGTTTAAGTATTAAATTAAATTAGAAAATGTGTTACTAAAAATAAAGATTCTGTATTTTATATTTCAATTGTCTGACTTTTAGAATATAAAATTAATAATGTTACAATTTTCTCAAAATGCCTATGAAAGTTAATGTAACCATAAAAATACATATTGAAATTCCGTTGATGAAGTAAGTGCTAAAATATATTCATATATGATAAATAGAAATTCGTAAATGACACTTTATTACATTTATTTTTTTAAATTTTTTAATGAAAAAAAAAAATACTTTATAGTATATATTGTGGATTATCAAAATAGGCTTGTGTATGATAAATTGAAATTCGTAAATGATATATTTTGTTATTTTTTTAAAAAAACTTTTTACAGAAAAAGAATACTTTGTAGAATATATTGTCGATTATCAAAATATGTTTGTATATAATAAATTGAAATTTCTAAATGATACAATTTGTAATTTTAAAAAAAGCACTTTTATAAAAAAGAATACTTTGCAGAACATATTGTGGATTATCAAAATATGCTTGTAAATGGTAAATTAAAATTCGTAAATGATACAGTTTGATGTATTTTATAAAACATTTTACAGAAAAAGAATACTTTACAGAATATATTGTGGATGATTAAAATATGTTTGTATGTGATAAATTGAAATTTCCAAATGATACAGTTTGATGTTTTTTAAAAAAAAATTGCAGAAAAGAATATTTTATGTAATATATTGTGGATTATCAAAATTTGCTTGTATATAATAAATTGAAATTTGAAAATTATACAGTTTTATTTATTTTTTTTTTAATCTTTTACAGAAAAAGAAGAATTTACGGAATATATTGTGGATTATCAAAATATGTTTGTATAAGATAAATTGAAATTCATAAGTTAAGCAGTTAGGGGCCTGATGGCCGAATGGCTAGCGCTCTGGCGTTCGGTACCACAGGTATCGTGTTCAAATCCCGGCTTTGTCCATGGGTGTTGTAGCGGTTCGGAATCCACTTTAAGCCGTAGGTCCCGGTCCTAATAGGATCGTAGAGCGCTGCGGGGGCATTGTTACTCCGCGTCCGTGGCTTACCATCAAGTTACACGCGCCTCCTGGATAGTGCAAAAGTGAGCAACATCGGTGCAGCCCTTATGGCGAAAGATCATGGTCTATTTGCCAGCTGCATTAGAAGAAAAAAAGTTATACAGTTTGTTATTTTTAAAGAAATTTTTTTACAAAAAGAATATTTTACAGAATATATTGTGGATTATCAAAATATATTTGTATATGATAAATTGAAATTTGTAAATGACACAGTTGGTTATTTAAAAAAAAAAAAAAAACCCTTTTACAGAAAAAATAATTCACAGAATATATTGTGGATTTCAAAATTTGCTTCTATATGATATATTGAAATTGGTAAATGATACTGCTTGTTATTTTTTAAAAATTCTTTTACAGAAAAAGTATACTTTACAGAATATATTGTGTATTATCAAAATATACTTATATATGATAAATAGAAATTCGTAAAGGATACAGTATGTTATTTTTTTTTTAAATTTTTACACACAAAGAATATTTTAAAGAATTTATTGTGGATTAATAAAATATGCTTGTATATGTAAATTTACTTTGTAAAATGCAATTTTTAAAGTTTACCATATTTTATAATCTTCATTTAAAAGTATAAAATTAGAAATTTTAGATTTATTAAATCTGTGGAATATCAAAGAATCTATATAATTTTTCTTTTAAATATATATGTAATGATGTCTGCATGATTGACTATTGTAAGATAAGTCAAATCTCTTTTTGAACTATGTATAATAAACAATTAGTTCACTATTTTTACAGTACATTTTGTTATTTTTAAAAAAAAATTACAGAAAAAGAATACTTACGGAATATATTGCGGATTATCAAAATATGCTTGTATGTGATAAATTGAAATTCAAAAATGATACAGTTTGCTATTTTTTTAAATTTTTACAGAAAAAAGGATACTTTACAGAATATATTGTGGATTATCAAAAATGTTTGTATATGGTAAATTGAAATTTTTAAATGATGCAGTTTGTAATTTAAAAAAAAACTATTTTGCAGGAAAAGAATACCTTACAGAATATACCGTGGATTACCAAAATTTGCTTGTATATGATAAATTGAAATTCGTAAATGATTCATCTTGTTATTTTTTAAAAACTTTTTTTTTTTTTTTAAACAAGTATACTTTACAGAAAAAGAATGCTTTACAGAATATACTGTAGATTATCAAAATTTGCTTGCATTTGATAAATTGAAATTCGTAAATGATACAGCTTGTTATTTTTTTTTTTTTTAATTTTTACACATAAAGAATACTTTAAAGAATTTAATGGGGATTAATAAATTAGGTTTGTATATGACAAATTGAAATTCGCAAATGATACAGTTTGTTATTTTTTTAAAAAAACCTTTTACAAAAAAGTATACTTTTCAGTATATATAATTATCAAAAGTGGAATAAGTATTCAAAAGATCTCCAAATGCATTTCCACCTAGACATTTATTTATTTCAGACAGTAATCAACGGTGATGTTCCATGTTATGTGCAGAGCAACCGAACGTGCTTTTCCACCAGATAAGGCGAGTTTTCTCGCCATCACACGAGAGGAAGAGTTTGGACAGGGGGTGTCCAGGAAATGATCTGACATCCGACGACAGCAGTGGAAGGTTTAAATTGGAGAGGAAGGAATTGCCGGAAGTAACAGATAACTGACAGTTGCTGTCAGGTACTTCCGAATGAACGTGCGATCAGAGAAATCTGAAAAGTGAGTGCGAGAGCTCCGTGTTTGAGTTGAAAGTGGTACATTGCGGAGCAGCAAATGAGATGAGCAATATGGACAACCTGCATGTCAGAATGGAGTTTTCGCTTAAAGTAATAGTATATTTTGACAACAAGGTAGATTCTCTGCATAAATTAAAGAGATTTTTGCTTAAACTACTGCAGTCACTGAATTGTGGATGGAATACGTCGATATTGATAAGTACGTTGAAAGGAAAAATATTTGTTTAGAAATTTAAATTTCTATATGTGTTATATTATTTGTAGTAAAATCACAATTCCACAAATTTCAGAATATATTGTTTAATATGGGATCAATTTGAGCATTAGTAAATAGCGCAAATCATTCATATATTCATTTAAAAGTAGAAATTTTTTTCATTTATTTTACAAAATATTTATGTTACATACCAAATTATATACAATATTTTTATGATTTTCCATATGTAAAATTAGAGGATTTTGGTTTGACGATTCATATGTTCATTTTGTACTCACAGAACAGGAATAGTAATTAGACAGGGTCCTACAGTTTAACGTGTAGTCCAAACCATTAACAAATATCTATGCCACTGCCAGTATTCCAACCTGAAGCAATAAAGGCCAGAGTTTAGCCAATGGGCAACAGGCCCCGCTGGAAGAGTATAAGTAGAAGCGTATTTTTTTAGCGTTACACTTAATACTTATTATTAAAATAATCTATATGTGTATAATTTTTATATATTATTACTGAAAATTTATTAATATTTAATTTACAATACAATTGTTCTTTTATGATATTCACAAAATAAAATTTTAAAAAATAGCATTTGAATTTTATAGTATAAATAACGAAACAACTTTTGAAAACTCTTTTAATTTGTTTTCAGTTTAAGTAAACATATTTTTTCAATAATTTATTGATTTAATTTTTTCTGCACCTCAAAGTTTTCATTAAAATTCTGCTTCAGGTTAATATTTATCTTCGTTACTACTTTCTATTTTAGTTTATGAATATGAATGTTTAATGAAATGAGTCGTTAGTTTTCTATACGCTATTTACTGAATGTTCCGTGGGAGGAGCTCTATTGGCTTGGACAATAAAATTTCACCAGCAGAAATACTTGTTAACTTGAACAGAACTATTGAGTAGTAATGTAGATATATTTTATGTATGCATTTTGTATTGTTTAATTCCATGTATTAAAAGACGTTATTTAAGTCTGTGACGTTAGACTATTTCCAGAATTATAAAACCTTTAATTTTTTTATTAGATTAAATATATTTTTCATTAATTGATAAATTTTAGTACCAATCTAATCAAGAATGACCTACTTAAATAACTATACCCAGGTGTTTCGCAAATAAACATTGCCTCTCTGATTGAAAGAATAAAAATGGTGCATGTTTAACCCTGTTCAGTAATGAGTTTACTTACAGTAAATACTAAATACCTTTGTAAATCAAATTAACTAAAACCAAAAGGAGCTTACGCACAGCCAGGAATATTAAGCAAAATAAATATTCACACAAAAAAACCAGAGATTAAGTAAAATACCTAATTGAATATTTTTATTGGAGCAGCTTCATATTAAGTTTCTTTCAGCCTGTAAAATTAAAATCTTTCGGGGATACAACAATAAGATTATTTTTTCTCGTTTCCTTAACGAGTTTATGCATAATTCAATTTCCATAAAACAGAATGTTAAGTCTTTGTTATCGGCCTTTTTTAATTAAATTAACATAATTCTTATTCAATTATCCTCAGCAGCTCCATTTAATTAATTTTTTGTTCCTGTTCTTAATGCTTCGACAATTTCGGTTAATAGATTTTTCTACAAGCCGGACAAGAACTTGTTTCTGGATAATGAAAACAAAGCAAACTAATTAATACGCGCTTGTCAACATCTATTTACTCTTGTCGCTTTGATATTCTTTACAAGTGCGATATTATTAATGGATCGATTTTTCGCCTATGAACATGAAAATAATTTTTAAAATTATGCTTATAAAAAGATCGAAGTATCCTTTCAAAAAATTGAGCATATGATGAATCAAAACGGGAAATAAACGGGAAGTTCGGATAGCAGAAAGCGGATGAAGATTTTAAATAATCAAGAAATTGGGTAAAATCGTAGAATAGTGGTTGTAGAGATTTGGTATCAAAAATTCTTTTCGCCAATGTCCACTAAGTAATAGATTGAGATTTTAAGTGAAGTAAATTGCTAAAAGTATAAGATATCCTGTTTACCAGAATTGGTGACTTATCGCTCATTCGCCCCTATTTTGTGACTTTGGCTAGGTATTGTTCTTCAACTTTAAATTTAATTATCTCTTTCATGTACATATTTCCCATATCTGCTAATAATAATCGAAAAAAGATTAAAAAGAAATTTTTATTTGTTGGGAGATAATACTAAATAGAAAAATGCTATGAGGTCTCTTTTACACAATGCCTGAAAAAAGTTTCAATGTATGTCTACAATTTTTGAAGAAAATCTGTTTTTTTACATATATCTATTTCCATTCATGAAACAATATACGTATGGCTTAATATTTCTCACAATAAATTTCTTTGATGAGCATTGGGTAAATGATTTTTAGTTTTATCGTGTCGATAGGAGTGCCAGTATGTATTTAGAAATATTTTTTGAATGAAGGTAAAATTATATAATTCATGTGTTGTGGTGGTATATTTTATGTGTGTCCATTGAAAGGTGTATATGATGGTCACTAGCCTTTACCAGATGCGAGTCTGATCTATTAAAAAAATGCCGATATTTAATCAAATGGAAGAGGTACCTAATACTTTTTGTACATATTTCCGAAAACATGTGCTTATCCTAACTGCCGCCAAAGCAATCTGTGTCCATTCGGAAGAGACACCATTAATAAATATGCGAGCACAGTTAACTTCAAAAGTCCTAGCTGTCTTAATAAACTTCCGCTCTTGACCATCTGGAACTTTGGAGTTTTACAAGACCCCGTTTGTTAAAAAACCACACAAAGATATCACTTCCATCCGCAGATGCTGCAAAAGAGCTGTTTCCTCCGGAAATATATAATTTTTTTGGGGGGGGGAATCGGATTTGCATCGAGTAAGGGCTAGTGGCCATCAAATAAAACATACCACCACAACACATGAATTATATAAGGATTACAAACAATTTTACCTTAATACAAAAAAATATTTATAAATACATATTGACTCCCATATCGACACGACATTATAATTTTGTCATGACCCCCCCCTTTTAAGATGAGAAGATCTGGTCGCCATTTAAGTAATGTCATGGAAGTAATTGGAAAATGCAAGACTCAATAAGTTGACCTGTAACAAAGTTATTGGTAATTTGCAAAAATGAATCGCTTTTTTCTGAACTAATTTTTAAGGATGTCATATGTTTATAAATAAACATTTGTAGTTGCAGCGAAATTCCAATTCAATACATCTTCCTTAGAAGTATTAGGTCCAATTCCAAACGAAAAGTTAAGGTTATCTGGTGTAAAATTTCTGCTATATAAAAATTATATATTTTCAAATATTTCTGAAATCTTACTTATCCTTTCATATTATTTTAAAGATTTTATTTTCAGTATTTGTTTGAAAATGAAAACATTTTACAGCTGTATAAATTATTAGGAACAAATGCAAAATGTTGAGGCACGAAATAGAATTGTAGAATGAAAGGGCAAAAGTAATAATCAAAAATTACAACGATTAATCACTCTTACAGTATCCCAGAACATTTGTTTAAAATATAACTCATCTCAACATTAATTAACATTAATTCATGTACGAAAATGCAAAGACGTTAAAGAATAACGACTTGGTTAATTGTAATAAATCAAGTTACTTTGTACATCATACAACGGATAATTACTTCATAGTATCTTAATGTTTGAGAAGATTTAATATATCTAAAATTAAAGAGTTCATTAGATTACCACTTTTTTATATTTCATGCATTTGTACTACAGTACTAGTTTTAACTTTACTGAAACAACACTAATTGAAGACGAAACAATTGTGGTAATTTCTGGTGGAATTTGGAACCTAATAAGGCATAATAAGACATTGAAATATTAAGGCTGGCATCAAAGGCATTAAGGCAAGTCTAATAAGTATACAAAATAAGACATTGAAATATTGCGTTGATTTTTATGAATTTTAATTTACTGTAGCGGATTATACAACATATTGTTTGCCAAAAAGTTTTAAAAAATAGGGAAATTTTTTTGATATTCGAAGAAGAATAAAATAAGAATGATATTGTAAAAGAATGATATTCTTTAACAAATTTATTTATTGAAGAACGCATTTATTAATAAATGCATTTATTTATAGCATTAAAATTAATTAGTTTAATATTCTATCGGATTTAATTCTATCTAAATTCGGATTTTACTTATTTAATTTTTCCAATAAAATAAATTGATATTTATATATTAAAAACTTTTGTTACACGGTATGAAAAGTATATCAAAGTACTATTTTACGCACTGCCAAAAATTTGTGATAGATTACAGTTGACTCGAAATTCTTTTACGGTAAAAAAAAAAACAACAACATCAAAATAAAATAGTTTCCCTGCTTTTGGTTTTGATTGAAAAAAGTCACACTGATGGATGGATAGCAGCTTATTTACATTTTATTCATCTCCTTGCTTCTAGGTTTCAAATACCATGGATCGAATTGGCATACAATTTGTTTGCTTCTCAAAAGGCGAAAAAAAAAATGAGTACTATTAAATACAATATAGCAGAATATATTTTAATGTATTTTTTTCGATGTTTGCAGAATTTCATAGTATCTGTTGAAAACTTATCTTCAGATGCATTCGCATTCATATTCATTTTCTTTTATGTAATAAATTATCTTCATTTGAGAGATTTTTATACATTCTTTTTTTGTTTTTTGTCAGAAATTCCATTTATGTCTAATTTTTAAATACATTTTTTTTCTCTCCAACATTTTGGTGACCTGATGGTCAATTGGTTAGCGTTCTGGCCTTTCGTACCACAGGCTTCAGGAAACCATCAACCAATTCACAATTTGAGTTATTTGAACTTATTATCGTTTCAAAAAAATACTTCGGAGTACATTTAATTCAATAATATTTTAACAAATACTTTTACAATGTCAAGAATAAAATGTTAAAACTGCGTTTTGGATAGGTACAAACTTGAAGAATTAGACACTTGAAGCTCATATTTTCACCAAGCATTTTGTTAAACCTGCCCATCCATGTTTCCTGTACCACAATACATTCTATCCTGGACAGATAATTTTAACTCTGACAAAAAATAACTAACTCTCATTTTTAACTTAAGGGATTAAATATTCTCTCCCATCAATCCAATTATTAAAGCTGAAAAACGTCTTCTGTTTTAAGCAAACACCAATCAACTCTCAATGTGCGTACCACTTATTATCGTTTCCAAGAAAATTCTTCGGAGCAAACTTTATTCAATAATATTTAACAAATACTTTTAGAATAAGAATAAAATATTAAATATGCGCTTTGTATATAATGCTAGAAGAACTAGATAGATACTTGAAGTTCTTAGCAATTTTTACCAAGAATTTTGTGGCACCAAACCATCCATGTTTCCTATACCACAAAACATTCTTTCCTGGACAGAGAATTTTAATTCTGACAAATGTTAACAAATTCTAATTTTTAACTTAAGGGATTAAATATTCTCTCGCATCAACCCAATTATTAAAGCTGAAAAACGTCTTCTGTTTTAAGCAAACACCAACAAACTCATGATGAGCGAACCACTTTTTATCGTTTCATGAATATTCTTCGGAGCAAATTTCATTCAATAATATTTAAACAAATAGTTTTAGAATAAGAATAAAATATTAAATCTGCATTTTGGATAGGTACAAACTAGAAAAATTAGACACTTGAAGTTCATATTTTCACTAAGCTTTTTTGTTGAACCTGGCCATCCATGTTTCATGTACCACAAAACATTCTATCCCGGACAGAGAATTTTAACTCTGACAAAGATGAACAAACTCTCATTTTTAACTTAAGGGATTAAATATTCTCTCCCATCAACCTAATTATTAGAGCTGAAAAGCATCTTCTATTTTAAGCAAATACAAACCTACTCACAATGTGCGAACCATTTATTATAGTTCCAAGAAAATTCTTTGGAACAAATTTTATTTAATATTATTTAAATAAAAACTTTTAGAATAAAAATATAATATGAAATCTTCCCTTTGGATAATTACACTTGAAGAATTAGACACTTGGATTTCGTAGCAATTTTCACCAATATTTTTGTTGAACCTGGACATACATCCATTTTATTTAATAATATTTAAACAAAAACATTGTTTAAAAAACAATGCTAAGAATAAAACATTAAATCTGCGTTTTGGATAGGTACAAACTTGAAGAATTAGATACTTGAAGTTCATATTTTCAACAAGCTTTTTGTTGAACCTGGACATACATCCATTTTATTTAATAATATTTAAACAAAAACATTGTTTAAAAAACAATGCTAAGAATAAAACATTAAATCTGCGTTTTGGATAGGTACAAACTTGAAGAATTAGATACTTGAAGTTCATATTTTCAACAAGCTTTTTGTTGAACCTGGACATACATCCATTTTATTTAATAATATTTAAACAAAAACATTGTTTAAAAACAATGCTAAGACTAAAACATTAAATCTGCGTTTTGGATAGGTACAAACTTGAAGAATTAGATACTTGAAGTTCATATTTTCAACAAGCTTTTTGTTGAACCTGGCCGTCCATCCATTTTATTGAATAATATTTAAGTAAATACTTTTTAAACAATGTTAAGAATAAAATGTTAAATCTGCGTTTTGGATAGGTACAAACTTGAAGAATTAGATACTTGAAGTTCATATTTTCAACAAGCTTTTGTTGAACCTGGCCGTCCATCCATTTTATTGAATAATATTTAAGTAAATACTTTTAAACAATGTTAAGAATAAAATGTTAAATCTGCGTTTTGGATAGGTACAAACTTGAAGAATTAGATACTTGAAGTTCATATTTTCAACAAGCTTTTTGTTGAACCTGGCCGTCCATCCATTTTATTGAATAATATTTAAGTAAATACTTTTAAACAATGTTAAGAATAAAATGTTAAATCTGCGTTTTGGTTAGGTACAAACTTGAAGAATTAGACACTTGAAGTTCATATTTTTACCAAGATTTTTGTTGAACCTGGCCATCCATGTTTCATGTACCACAAAGCATTCTATCGTGGGCAGAGAATTTTAGCTGTGACAAAGATTAACAAACTCTCATTTTTAACCTAAGGGATTAAATATTCTCTCCCATCAACCCACTTATTAAAGCTGAAAAGCGTCTTCTATTTTAAGCAAACACCAAACCACCTCACAATGAAGCGAACCACTTATTATCTTTCCAAGAAAATTATCTTAATAAATTGAGGCGATAATATTTTTTACTCACACGATCAATAACTGCTCGAGTAACAAGCCTAAAAATGAATTTTTCTTGGAGACGGCTTATGGTCGTTCGAAGGAGATTAATACCTTATTCCTGAACAACTTACACCATAATTTAAAGGGTAATTGCAGATTTCTTTCCCCTAAGCCGCAATAATTGGAAGCTATTAGACGTTCAAGGAGTGAAGAAGTGCTTTTTTGGGGTTGCTCAAATGAGCCATCCATCAAGATAGTGCATTCTGGGTTCGAATTTCGGTGCTTTTCAGGGCTTATTTTCTTGTTAACCTCAGGTCGTTAAAAAATCAGAGCAAAAATGTAATACCGTTGCCCGTTTTTCTTGTAAAATAAACACGGCCATTTTCTAAATCGTTGTTTTAATGTACCTTCAGATTGAAGGAAAAAATGTGCTACGTGTTTGTGTTGTGAAAGCGTTTGTTTTTATACGATAAAAGTGATGCTATCTTCAAAATGGTTTTTGAAAGTACATTTCTGTTTTATTTATTTAATAGTCTTTTGGGTTTTTATGACTCATTTTAAACTATAAAGATAAGATTCTTATAATTAAAAACATCACTGATAATTTTTTTATATGTGACTGGAAATAGGTTGAATTTATATTAGTTCCTCCAATGGGAATAATTCAGTACTCCTAAAGTAAAGTGAAATGAGTTTACATAATGATGATTATAATGGTAGATAATGTAATCTGTTTAAATCAAACCTTTGTTTCTCATAATTATTTAGTGACGTTCGTGGCTTTAATTTAGTTTGATCTACGCTTGGTGGTAGCATAAAAGTGTGTTCATGGTTCGGAATCCAAATTAAACTCTAGGTCTCGGCCTAATTTGCCCAAAGTGTGCAAAAAATTACCGTAGAACAACTAATTCAACTAAACCGATCTATTTTTGACAATTATTTAGTGACTTTCATGGTTTAGATTTTTAGTCGATGTATACCATACATATTTTAAGAGTTTTTGGTCCTTAGACACCCAGCGTTTTAGAATGATATTCGTATGGGAGAATATGTAATTCCTGTTTGTGGCTTAGTAGATTTAGTTCAGTAGAATCTCTTTAAAGGAAAGAATTGTATTATTTTGTTCCCATGAGAGAGGAATGCATATTTTTTAACAATGTACATAATGACAACCTATCGATAAAATTGGACAGCAGATAAGCAATATTGGGGATACTTATAATACATGTAATTAGTGTTTTGTATTAATGAGAACAATCTGTCACTCAAATCTGATATTCAGTGTCATGGATAATAAAACTTAATGAAATTAGCGATTGTCTGTGAGAACTTCAGAGGCCGAAACAATTGCAGATGAACTGCACCATGAGTAGTCACCAACGTGATTGATGATAAACCATGGGCTAAGAAAGTCTCTACTTCAATGAGAAGTGAGGGAAGCTGACCTCCTTCTTGAAAGAGTTTCTTAAAGGGAGGCTTTTGGAGAAGAGAAAAGGGAGTTCTGCGAAGATTCAACAAGAAATGTTGTTTTCTTCTTTTCTAAATGTGATTGAGCAGGCCGCAGTTTCCTCCAGCTGACAAAATGAACTCCATGTGGTTCTGTGTATCACGCGGTGTGATAATTGAGGTTTGTAGTGATCTGCATAGCAGAATCACTCCAGAACTTCTGTTAGCATAAGTTCCCTCTTCATGTTTCCTCTTCTTGGAGCCGTTATAGGTCTAATATAGGCTGACATTTTAAAAGTTTCCTAGTAGATTTAGGAGTGACTACGACTGAGTGTTTAAACAGTCGATTACCTAGTTGATGTTTATCGGGAGTGCTCGAATATAATGAAAAAGAACAATGCTGAACAAACACACCTAAAACTGATTGATAGGCACTCTATCACAACCAATAACCTACAAATCAACACAAATCCTCCAAAATGGGAATACCTATGAATCTATGGCTATTATACCTAAGTATCAATGGTTTATTGATCCCTATTACCTAAACGGCGATAATAGTCAACAAGCTTAGAGGTTTCAAAAGCGAACAGAAAAAAAAGCATATTTTCATTCAGACAAATCCTCTTTACCAAAAGTGTTTGTAAACAGTTTGTTTATAAGATAAGTTTTCTATTCGATTCACTGCATTAATACTTAAAAAAAAAGATGCATGTTTAAATAATGCATTTAATCGAGTTAAATTGTAGTTCCATTTGCATATTTTTACATGGCTCAGGCATAAGTGTTGTGAATTGATATGAATGGTGACAGTATTTTTTTATCTTTTCAGAATTCCACCTACAGTAGAAACTGTCACAGAAACAGAACTCATAAAAATACTTGTTCTGTAACTGAAATGTTTTATTCAGTGGTTTATATAGTGGGCATATTCAATCCTTGCAGTGTCAAACAAATGAATACAGAGATTCCCCAGCCTGCTTGAAAATGTATGACTATGCAAAACAGTTTAACTATACATAGGTTTTGCAGGAATTTTCATCAAAGCGCCATCCTGTGATTTCGGAATAGAAATGTTTTTGAAATTTCAGTGTTTTCTCGTACAAGAACGAACTACATTGACAACATATTTTTTTAAGGTCCGTAGCAATTTTTTTTGGAATTATTTAAATAAGATGTCCCACTATACACTTCGGAAAATTGTATATGTGCATAATAACTTCTTCCGTGACACTGAAGCATATATGTAGGTTAAGTCATTTTAAAATAAATTTATTCAAAATCTGTTGAATATCTATTTATAATTATACTCAACAATGGAAACAAAGAATTTATTATATCCTAGCAATTGATTTAAAAAATACTGTACTGCGTAGATTGTACAGGTAGATCTACCTGTAAAATAAACTGGAATTCAAAAAGTCCAACTGTCAGGATGTAAATTATGTAAGACGACATGTAAAGTGTCGAAAATCATACTAATATCAATTTAAAATGTAGTATATTGATATCAATATAAAATGAATAAATCCTTGAAATGTAAGAAATAAAATACTCTTCTTTTTTTAACTTTTAATCTCCATCCTTGGAAAAAATATGACACACTGGAATGTGTTTGTTCGGATTATTTAAAAAAAAATCATAAAAATTTTTATGATAGTAAAATAATTATATGAGAAATTTCCTTTAAAAATAATATTTAATGATAAAAAATGTCAAATTGCTTGTAGCCAGACCAATAAACTTTCACCGATAGATATATAGCAGGTTTAGGGTTACCGAGGTGAACCGAAGACTTGTATCCCTACACTCATATTGCCATATAATTTCTGATTATTCACATCTTTTTTTTTGAGCCCACCGAAACTGCTATATCATCAAGGCATTTTATCTTGCTCCTCCCCAACATACAAAATTTTTTTGAAATTAAAATGCCAATTTTTAAGGTTTAGTTATTGTGTTAATTTATATTTGATTTCTTTCTTTTTTTCAAATGTTCTGCAATGTAAGTGATTATATATGGTTTGCTTTCTAAGTTTTGCTTTTTTATTCATAAGTAGTTATTCATAATAATATTTTTTTTCACAATTTGTCAATTATAACTTGCTTTTACACCGAAATTACTTCTTAATATAACCAAAAAATTTATGACAATTTTAAATTTAAATTTATTTATTTTTAAATTTATGAAAACCATTTTTTTTTTATTTTTAGAAGCGCTAGGTCATGTCTCCTAGTTTAGTTATGCTAAACTTGGACTAAATTTTATTGACGAATTATTTTTTGACAAATATTTGATTCTTTCAACCAATAATATCTGAAGATGTTCAAGATCATCTCATAAATGGAACAAATATTATTAACTGAAGTAGGATTTAAGAAAAAGATATATTTACATTTGCAGACAAAACTGCATACTGTTGCAACTTTAATACAAACTTCAAAGTCTTTTTTCCCAATATGCATTTCCCTAACTATTCCATTAAAATGCTGAAGATTGCATATATTACTCTTCTTTACTTCTGCAGTGGATAACATTCAAAACGAGTTACAAAAGATGCATATTTATTCATCTTGATAGTGCTCTTAAATTCGCGCTCCAGCGAATTCGTGACTTACTATCAATATCGAATTCCATTCCGCTGTTCGTGATCGCAGTCTTATTCACAAATCTGATTTCTCAAGTTCAGACTTCTCGATATTGATCGTTCTCGCATCAAACATTTATGCTAAAATAGTCAAAACAGGAGAAATCCGGGAGGAGAAGTTCCCTACGTGATCTGAACGACAAGATTCACGCATTACAGAAACTCGAGTCTGAGTTACACGGGAGAAATAGAAACGTCCCATCAAATTTTTTAAAAGAGAAACATTGTAGAAAAGTAAATGAAACAAAATTTCTTAATGGCTCAAATGCACGTATCGATTTTTTTAATAAGTATAATGTAGTATATATTTGAATATGAGGTTGTATGACATTTTATGTCGTTGAGATTATTTACAATACATTGTAGAAAAGTAAATGAAACAAAATTTCTTAATGGCTCAAATACACATATCGATTTTTTTTAATAAGTATAGATATAAGTATAATATAGTATATATTTGAATATGAGGTTGTATAACATTTTATGTCGTTGAGATTATTTACAATACATTGTAGAAAAGTAAATGAAACAAAATTTCTTAATGGCTCAAGTACACATATCGATTTTTTTTAATAAGTATAGATATAAGTATAATATAGTATATATTTGAATATGAGGTTGTATGACATTTTATGCTTTTGAGATTGTTTACAATACATTGTAGAAAAGTAAATGAAACATTTCTTAATGGCTCAAATACACATATCGATTTTTTTTTAATAAGTATAGATATAAGTATAATATAGTATATATTTGAATATGAGGTTGTATGACATTTTAAGTTTTTGAGATTATTTACAATACATTGTAGAAAAGTAAATGAAACAAAATTGCTTAATGGCTCAAGTACACATCTCGATTTTTTTTAATAAGTATAGATATAAGTATAATATAGTATATATATATTTGAATATGAGGTTGCATGACATTTTATGTTTTTGAGATTATTTACAATACATTGTAGAAAAGTAAATGAAACAAAATTGCTTAATGGCTCAAGTACACATCTCGATTTTTTTTAATAAGTATAGATATAAGTATAATATAGTATATATTTGAATATGAGGTTGCATGACATTTTATGTTTTTGAGATTATTTACAATACATTGTAGAAAAGTAAATGAAACAAAATTTCTTAATGGCTCAAATACACATATCGATTTTTTTAATAAGTATAGATATAAGTATAATATAGTATATATTTGAATATGAGGTTGTATAACATTTTATGTCGTTGAGATTATTTACAATACATTGTAGAAAAGTAAATGAAACAAAATTTCTTAATGGCTCAAATACACATATCGATTTTTTTTTAATAAGTATAGATATAAGTATAATATAGTATATATTTGAATATGAGGTTGTATGACATTTTAAGTTTTTGAGATTATTTACAATACATTGTAGAAAAGTAAATGAAACAAAATTTCTTAATGGCTCAAATACACATATCGATTTTTTTTAATAAGTATAGATATAAGTATAATATAGTATATATTTGAATATGAGGTTGTATAACATTTTATGTCGTTGAGATTATTTACAATACATTGTAGAAAAGTAAATGAAACAAAATTTCTTAACGGCTCAAGTACACATACAGATTTCCTTAATAAGTAATAATAAATATGAGAATAATATGAGAAATATGAGAATATGTGAGAAATATGAGAATAATGCATAAGTAATGTTTACCAATAACAATTTTAAAATGCCAATTTTTTTGATTTTTATATGATTTTAAAGTAAGCATTTATTACTTTTATACAATGATAAATCAGCATTATATCTATGAAAATTGTTTTTATCTGTATGTTGTTTAAATTTTCAATAACTTGCAAATCAAAACAAACTGTAAAAATATATAGGTCTCCTTTTTTATATTTCAGTATTTTTTTCACATTTTAAATTATGTCAAAAAATTTCGTTTAATGTTCCCTAAGCAGAAAACAAATTTACAATGTTAATAATATACGTCAGTAAATGTAAGAAAAAGAAAAGAAAAGAGACCAACTAAGAATTAGTTATCTGAATGTGAAAATTATTATATTGATAAGATTATTTTCTCCGGAAAAAAAAAAGAGTAAAAAGTTCAGAGGAATTGAATCTTCTATGCATGAGATGTAGCTACCTACACACCTCAAATAAAAAAGGAGTTTGTCCACATCTGGCCCTTATGTAAGTAAAAAAAGTATTTTATATATATATACGCATGCGAAAACTGCATTTGTTAAAAAAAAAAGCTCAAGTTGTTTTCTTTTCGTTCAGCAATTTCGAATCTTAGAATGAAACAAAGAATCTTATTTCATTTAATTGAATCAAGATCAAGAGCTGCAAAAAGGCATTTTTGTGTTTCACAAAGTTTGACAAACAAAATTTAAAGAAATATTTATTTTTATAATATTATTTTTTTAAATTTTACTTTAAATTAACGATCTTAGCATTTTAACACAATTTTTAAAATGTAAAGAGGAGCTCTTTTTAAACGAATTATGAGGATTAAAGATAAACTTTGCAAGTGTTACTGTTTACGGAAGCACATTCTGCCTGCAATTTCGAAATGTAAACTTGATAGAGAAAACTTAAAATTAAATCTCCCATTGGCGAGTTACTAAGTAGCTTAACTTTTTAACACCAAAGCAATTGTATTAAACGTAAAAATAATTTTTAGTTCTCAGAAATAAAGTTTTATTACATTTAAAATATATATATATATATATATTATATTATCCTGGAGAATAATGCTCCAAGTCATGCAGGACACCTGTATATATATATAATTATATGTATATATACATATACATAAATTGTTATTCCTTATTATTATATTATTATATATATATATATATATATACATACAGGTCTCCTGCATGAATTGGAGCATTATTCTCCAGGAAAATTTCATCTCCTGCAGAAAAGAAGTTGCATCATTGAATGGACCTGGTCATCTGAAACTTCTCTATGCTTCTTCACAGTGATCCTTCCTTTCTAGCAGTAAAGCATGACATGATCGCCCATACAAGGCAAATCCTCCTTAATTTTTGGTAGTTGGAAGGACAAAATCACTATCATACTCTTTGTGCAGATGTCCTCCTATAATGCACCGGTCCTGTTGTAGGAAAAATTGTGACAGATGATTTGTATATCGATCAGACCCAGATCTGATTATACAACAGTCTTCATTTATCAATCGACCAAATTTTGTGGTTGTGACCCCACTTTAGATGACATTTGGTTTTGCCAGATTTGACAAGTGGCTTGCGAATTGCTGCTGTGCCGTAAATATCCTGTTTCTGAAGGTGCCTCTTTACTATAATTATTGTCACTGGTGAATTCAGATGTTGATTGAGGTCTCCAGTCACTTTGGATGCAGATGTTTTTAGACATTACAATCCGCTTCAATACCTGTCTGTCTCTTTCGCTGAGCTTTTCTTTCAATCCACTCTTGTGTTTTGCCGAGCTTGTTTCACCACGTTGTGTATACGCTGCCTTGACTTTAGACACCGTACCTTTAGAAACGCCTGAAAGTTGGGATATTTCTGTGTAAGTTTCTCCTGCAAATCGGGCTCCTATAATTTGGCTTCTTTGAAAGTCGGTGATATTTGACTATATTACACTTTTGACAAACATCCACGTTTTATACAACTTCATTAAAGCTACCATATATTATCACGATATTATTACATTAAAAAAAACTGGTAGAAAAGATTACATGCTAATGCTTACGAAGAGCATTCTTAAATATCACATTTATTCACAGGTGTTTCCATTATTTTGAGGATAATTTCTATTAGTTTGATATAAATAAAATGTTATATATAAATGTAATTTTATTTATAATTATAATTATGTTAATTAATTAACTAATTATAGTTAACTAAGTAATTAATCTAATATATTTGAATAAAATTAATATCTGCATATTTAATCCTTCTTTTGCAAAATTAACATTATCATTTATTCAACGAAAATGTAAAATATTAACAGGAATAATTTCAATTATTTAAAAAAAAAATTTTGTTGAATAAAATTATTATGTAAATAACTAATAATGTCAATATGCAAAGCATTTTACAGATCATGTAGATTTACTTTGAATAGTATATAAATTTAATAATCTATGCTTATTGACATTAATAATGATTAATTAATTTATTAACATTTTCACAAAATAATAACCTCAAAACACCATATGTAATCACCCTTTTAAATCATGATAAATAACGACTTTTTAAACAGTTAAAAATGCAAAATTTCTTTTTCCTATTTCAAAAGAAAAAAATCACTGCTATTAAGACAGTACTGTATTATAGAGGTCAGTTAGCACTTTAACAGTCTTAGTCACTCAGTCTAAACAGTCTTTAAAGTCTTTCAACACTTCTGTAGAAATAAAACAAATAAATAGTTTTGAAATTGAAATGCTTTCAGCAAAGTTTTTGAAAATATCAAATGAATTGAATATTTTTCTCAAAGTTGTAATGGAGCTGAACTTCAGTAAAAGATATTAATGTATATTAATACTTTTCTCCAAAATTGCATCACAGAATATTTCTCAAAAAAGGAAATAGCAAAATGAATTTTAGTGATTTACGAGCATTTCAGAGCTCTTATTTAGAAGTTCTAAAATTAAAACCATAAAGTCGTGAAAGATTGAGTACTTTACTTAAAGTTCTTTAAGAACTCTACAAGAAGCGATTCAGTAAGTTCACTTCAGCTTTAATATTTAACCAACGTTTCTACCTTCTGCGCACGTTCGCTTCTCATTAACCCTGTCTGCAGCTGTGATTGGTTGAAATGAAATCACGTCATTCACTTCAAAATGACGTTAGGGGTTCAGGAAGAAACAAAAATACGTAATGGTGGCAGCGTTTCTGTAATTAACATACATTTATGAAATTTTCAGTGGAGAATATTTTGAATATGGAAAATCATTTTAATATGAGCACGAAAAGAACTGAAGTGAATTAATAATAGAACGTGATTAAAACTATTTGTGATTCAGGTTTTCGAAAAAGCAGAAGAAATGCAATTTTGAGAAAGTAGGAATTGAAATTATATTCATTAACTAGTGAAAAAAAGATGGAAATTTGAATATGAAAAGATTACAACTTGTTTGAACCTTTTCTTAATTTCGTTATGAAATATAGCAAATATATCACGAAGATAGTGTAAAAAAATATTATTTATTAATTAGATCCATCGTTAAGTTCATTTCAATAAAATTAATATTTAATAATTAGATCCTTTGTTAAGTTTACTTGAATAAAATTCATCTTTAATTAATTAAATTCATTGTTAAGTTTGCATCAATAAAATTAAGATTTAAAATTGTTCTAACCTTTCCTTAATTTTGTTATGAAAAACACAAAAAATTAAATTTGTACTAATACAGTGTAGTAAAAATAATATTTAATAATTAGTTCTTTTGTTAAGTTTACTTCAATAAAATTATTGTTTAAATTTGTTTGTACGTTTCCCTAATTTTGTTATGAAATATAACAAAACATAAAGTTTGTATGAAGATAGTATAAAGAAAAACAATAATTCTCGAACTCGAACCCTGGGGTACCGAGTGCCAGAGAGCTAGCTACTCGGCCATCAGGATTCTTTAATCTAATATATATATGGATAAAAATAACATTTACGTATTTATTTCTTTTGACGCAAAAATAATATTACCGTACAATGACAGAATAAAATATAAACTGAAATAATTTCTATTATTTTTTTTTCTTCAAATTTACCATTGGAAAAATTTATTACGTAAATAACTAATAACGTCAATATGCAAAGCATTTTACAGATGATGTAGATTAACTTTGAATAGTATACGAAGTTATTAGCCTATTATTGACATTACTAAAGTTTAATTAATTTATTAACATTTTCACAAAATAATAAACCTCAAAATACCATATGTAATCAACTTTATAAATCATGGTAAATAACGACATTTTAAACAGTTTGAAATGTAAAAAATATTTTTTCATATTCCAAAAGAAAAAAAAATCATTGCTATTTACACATTACTGTATTATAGAGGTGAGTTAGCAATTTAACAGTCTTAGTCACTCAGTTTTTACAGTCTTTAAATTCTTTCAACACTTCTGTAGAAATAAAACAATTAAGTAGTTTTGAAGTTGAAATGCTTTCTGCAAAGGTTTTGAAATTAGCAAATGAATTGAATATTTTTCACAGAGTTGTAATGGAGCTGAACTTCAGTAAAAGTCATTAATGTATATTAATACTTTCCTCCAAAATTGCATCACAGAAATGTGAGTACAGAATATTTCCTAAAAAAGAAATAGCGAAATGAATTTCAGTGATTTATGAGCATTTCAAAAGGTTTTATTTAGAAGTTCTAAAATTAAAACCATAAAGTCCTGAAAGATTGAGTACTTTACTTAAAAGTTCTTTAAGAACTGTACAAGAAGCAATTCAGTAAGTCCACTTAAGCTTTAATATTTAACCAACGTTTCTACCTTCTGCACACGTTCGCTTCTCATTAACCCTGTCTGCAGCTGTGATTGGTTGAAATGAAATCACGTCATTCACTTCAAATGACGGAATTCAGGAAGAAGCAAAAATTCGTAATGGTGGCAACGTTTCCGTAATTAACATACAGGAATGAAATTTTAAGTGCAGAATATTTTGAATATGTAAAATAATTTTAATATGGACAGGAATAGAAATAAATTAATAATAGAAAGCGAATAATAATCTGAATTAATAATAGTAAGCGATTAAAAGTATTCGAAAAAAATAGAAGAAATACAATTTTGAGAAAATGCGAAATGAAAATATATTCATTAACTACTGAAAAAAAGATGAAAATTTGTATCTTTTCTTAATTTTGTTATGAAATGCAACAAAAATTGTATGAAGATAGTGCAATAAAAATAATATTTAATAAATAGACCCTTGTTAAGTTTAATTTAATAAAATTAATACTTAATAATTAAATCCTTTGTTAAGTTTACTTCAATACATTTTTATTTAAGCTTGTTTGTACCTTTTCTTAATTTTGTTATGAAATATAACAAAAACAAAATTTGCACGAAGATAGTGTAACAAAAATAATATTTATTAATTAGATCCTTTGTTAATTTTACTTCAATAAATTTATTATTTAATAATCAGATCGTTTGTTTAGTTTTCTTCAACAAATTCAAAATTCTCTTTTAAAACTTTTCCAAGCATAACAAAATTTACTAGATTAGAATAAATTAGAGTTTAAGAATAATTTATTTTATTTTTAAAACTTCTTATTTTATATCCATTAAGAAAGGCATAAAAATTTTCAGTTAAATTACAATTATATATAAACATCTTTGTTCTGCTAAACTTATTACAATAATTTTTAATTAAAATTAGATTTATCAAAATAAAATTAGAAATGTCAGAGAAATATTTGTATTCACAGAAATAAAAATAAATTGAAGGAATTGAAAACTTTTAAATGATATTTTAACAATTAAAATAAATATTTTAACTTTTGACGTTTTAGAATTATAACAAAATAAATAAATTAATTAAGTATATTTTTTGTGCTATAAATCTTGAATATTTGATTTTTCTTTTTTTAAATATATAGTCAAAATTTTTCTTCTTTCTTTTCATATATCCTTTTTTTTTTTAAATTTCTATTTTTGCATATCTCTGCTCTTTTTTATACCTTCATAAATTTTTAGCATGCTATAAAATTTACAACTTAGAAAAAACAAACAATATTTTTTTATCTTCTAAAAATATTACACACAAGATATCTTTCATGTTCTTATATCTGTAAGATTGTCAATTTAAATCACTAAAGTTGTACATTTTACTTTTAATCTGCATCTTTTAAACTTATATAATATACTATTTAGTTGTAATATTATTAAAAAATCAAAACCTGTTTTATAACAAATAAAAACCCAATTTCAATAATAAAAAATAACAATAATTACATCTTCATTGGTACAACAGCCTCATGGTGAGCCAAGGCTTTAATTCGAGACTGGAGATGTTTTCTTTTTAAAGCTAGGATTGTCTGGCATGCGTCTTACAGTCATTTAAATTGGATCCTGCGGTTTGGACGGTTTAAAATGGATTCTGAACCACTACAAAAATGCATGGCCCTGCCGAGATTCGAATATTTATATGCATATCTTTATATATCATCTAGGTTCAGCACCATGCGATTATAAATCTATATCTATATATCTGTCTAACTATATATATATATATATATATATATATATATATATATATATATATATATATATATATATATATATATATATATATATATATATATATAGATATATATAAACAGGTTACCCTTAAAATTTAAAATTTAATGTAAGAACAAAGCGCATAGCACGAGTATTAAAACTGAATAAATAAATAAAATATAAATAGATTTCGAAACGAACTTTTTTCTTGAAAAGTCTCATTTTCACATTGAAATAAAATCGCCTTTGCTTTCACCAAATGTTCTTTTAGGGCAAGTTTAAATTATTTAATTATATGATTATTACCTTGTGAAATAAATAAATAAAATTAACTATTAAGAATAATTAAAAGGGGTCAAGGAAACGACACCCATGCATTTTATGGGTAACAAATAATATTTCAAAGTTAAACAATTATTTGCAGATTATAAAGTCAATTTCAAAACAGTTTCACTTAAAAGTTAATGCAACAAGCATCACAAATTTCCAGTCCACAAAATTAGTGGAATGAAAAATGATTTCCTTCTCATCAATTTAAATGAAAACACCGCTTCATACTTAATAAGCGACATTCTTCTCTATTTTGACTGCGAATTTAAAACTCGACCAACAAACTAATTGATGCGAAGACACGCTGTAGTCATTAAGCAGGGACAAAATGATCCTACTTTACCACGAGCGTGTAGTATTTAGGCTTCCACAATTTGCTTAATCGGTTCTTTCTCGTAATTCGGTTCAGCCCTGGCTAAGAGCAGGTAAGCCCCTGCTGGTCGGAGAACTTCGTTTCTAGACAGATTTATTCTGTCTGGGGAGCGCAGCCCCCATCATTTGTTAGAGGGGCGCTGACGACTCGTAATTACACTGCGGTCGGATTAATCGCCAGGAGAGGAAGTGAAGTTAATTGAACATGTCCGGCCATGAATCATGTGTCGGATGGTCTCAAAGTTCAATGTTATTATTTCAACTTTGTTGTGTGGGAGGAAAAATAAACAATGCCATGACGTGATAAACAGTGTTTGATGTAGTACATGCTATATGGTAAAGTTTAAAAGAGATATAAATATGGGGAATTTTAATTGTTAAAATGCCAAGGTGGTATCATGTTTGGTTTAATGTACATAATCTTATGTATTTCTTAGAAGTATTTTATCTTAGCAGTAATACTTCTTGGCATTTCAATGTTTTATTCATAGTCTAGTTGCAATTAAATTTTATGTTTCGGTTTTGTTTACCATGGTGGAATACTTTGCACTTATTGCATAGAGAAATGAATTGATGATGATTGTGATTGAAAATCTTGTATTGATAATCGTATAGAGGGTTCTTGAATTTTCTTCCATGAAAATGGCAAGTAAAGACTTTTATATTGTAACGTTTAAAAGAGATATAAATAAGAGGAATTTCAATTATTGCAATGGCAATCAGGTAACAAGTTTGATTTAATTTACATAAGCTTATGTATTTTTACAAATATTTTACCATAGCATTCATGCCTTTTGATATTTCAATGTTTTATTCATAGTCTAGTTGCAACTAGATTTTAAGATGTTTGGCTTTTCTTAACATGGTGACCTGCTTTGCACTCATTACATTACGAAACGAATTGATGACAATTATGATTGAGAATCTTGTATCGATAATAGTATAGATAGTTGAAAGTTTTTGAGCTTTCTTCCATGCAAATGGCAAGCAAAAGCCTTTTTGCCTAGCCTTAAAATTATCCCATAAATCTACTGTTTACCACATCCTTTTTGGGAAACTGCTTTTCATATATTGAAGTGATCTCCACAATCATAAATGTGTCAACAACTCATGGTTTATGGTTAGTGCATTATTGAATATCTTGCATCTATAATAACATAGATAGGGGAACGTTTTTTAATTTTCTTCCATGTAAATGGCAAGCAAAGCTTTTATGTTTAGATTTAAAATCTTTTCTTAAAGTAATAATAGCCGGAATAATATAATAATAACCATAAATGATATAGGAGAGCCACAGGAATGTCTAATTGTTAGCTTTCTTAATACACATTTGTAGAAAAAAATTGCCTAAGATTGTACATAAATTATATTTATTTAATGATAATTCTAAAAAAAAAAATAAATATTGCACATTTTAAGACATGTTAAAATGACACAAAAATAAAAAATAATCATAAATAAAATAAACATACCTGAAAAAATAAACAAACAAATAAACAAAATTCATAAACAATAAACATATTGAAAAGATGAAACATGAAAAAAAAAACAATTAACAAACATAACGCATTAAACCAACACATAAAAAATAAGAAGAATAAACTTACAAATAATAAACACAAATAAACATAAACAAAAAGATAAATATATATAAACAACAAACAATAAAACGAAAAAAATAAGCGTATCTGAAAAATAAAATAACACAAAAATAAGCGCATACCCCAACTTTGGTATAAATATTATAAAATATAAATAATAATATTATTTTTATACATTTTTAAACAGCTAGAGCTTTAAAAGTTACATATAATAGCCATATGACAAATTCCAATGTTTTAAATAAATTTACGATTTTATATCGAAACTCTTTCAGCACAGCAGCAAACCAAGGGTAAGACAGCTCTGTTATGAATGATTCATTTTGGGCTTGCACAAAACAGTGAATAAATATTTGGCTTCTTCTTTTGGACACAGAATCAATTTTGCTTGAGCTCAAAATAAAAACTCATATCAAACTCAAACCTATTTTTGCTTAACAAAATGCTTTATAGAAAGAGGCCTGTTTTTTTTATTTTAGTGTGGGTTATCCATTTCTCTTGAAGTGATACCCCAAGAAGCTCCGTGGGCGAGAATCAGTAACAGAATTATTCACCAAGAGATTTTTTTTATTATTATTATTTTGCGTGGTTCCTGTCTTCTGGAAATATTCACTACCATGAAAAAAAATTGATTTCCATCTAGCGGTATAAAATATTCAAAGACTCTCAGAGTGGAGAATCAATAGGTTAGTTGTGAAACATATGAGTAAGGCAGCAATAAGAGCAAAGAAGCAAAAGAAAAGCAGCACCAGAAAAAAATAAATTTCGGAATGAAAAAACATTATGTAAATGGTGTAGGGATAAAATTTGTTATTGTTTAAATTTATTCTAGAGAAAACAAAATGAAAAACATTTTTGCCTGCAGTTATCATACATAATAACTATGAGAAGGGACCATATTTTCTTATTGAATATTATTTCTAGGTCTTCTTAATTCTCTGAATTAATTTTTGTAATCATCGACAAGGTTGAAAAACTTTAGTCATTGAAATAAAAATATCTGAAAAAATAACATCGAAGAAGAAGCAAACATCATTATCTGAAAAAATAAACATTAAACAACATAATAAATAAAAATAAACAAAATAAATATATCTGAAAAAATAAATATAAACACAAATAAACATAAACAAGTAAATGAACAACATACATAAACAAAGGCATTGAAAAATAAAACATTAAACAAAAAATAAACAACAAACAAACATAGCACATTAAACATAAACATAAACAAGCAAGAAAAATAAATATACAAAAAATAAGCAAAAATAAGCATAAACAAATAAAACAAAAATAAACAAAAACAATAAAACGAAAAAATAAACATAATAAAAAAATACAACACAACCCCCAATTTTGGTATTTAAATGAAATAAGAATTTTATTTTTAAACATTTTTATATGGTTAGATTTGTAAAACTTACATTAATTAGACAGATTATATACATTAATATAATTGACAATGTTTTAAATAAATTTACGATTTTATGTCGAATCTCATTCAGCACAGCACGAAACCAAGGGTTAGACAGCTCTGTTATGAATGATTCATTTTGGGCTTGCACAAAACAGTGAATAAATATTTGGCTCCTTCTTTTGGACACAATTTTGTTTGAGCTAAAAATAAAAACTCATATCAAACACAAACCGATTTTTGCTTAACAAAATGCTTTATGGTAAGAGGCTTGATTTTTTATTTTAGTGTGGGTTATCCATTACTCTTGAAGTGATACCCCAAGAAGCTTCGTGGGCGAGAATCAGTAACAGAATTATTCACCAAGATATATATTTTTTATTATTTTGCGTGGTTCCTGTTTTCTGGAAATATTCCCTACCATAAAAAAAATTGATTTCCATCTAGCGGTATAAAATATTCAAAGACTCTCAGAGTGGAGAATCAATAGGTTAGTTGTGAAGCATATGAGCAAGGCAACAATAAGAGCAAAGGAGCAAAAGAAAAGCAGCACCAGAAAAAAATAAATTTGCAGATGAAAAAACATTATGTAAATGGTGTAGGGATAAAATTTGTTATTGTTTAAATTTATTCTAGAAAAAACAAAATGAAAAACTTTTTTGCCTGCAGTTATCATATATAATAACTATAAGAGGGGACCATACTTGTTTATCGAATATTATTTCTAGGTCTTTTTTATTACTCTGAGTTGATTTTCGTAATAAAAAAAAATGTCAATATAATACATTAAAATAGCAGAACCCGGCATTCGTTGTCTGTCAAAAAAATGCATTGTATAAAATTATATATCGCCAATATATTATCCATGTTCCAATATATGTGCATACTAATTTTCATGGATATCGTTTGAACGATTATGAACGATGACTTATAGATGGAATGTTGCAACACCATCAGGTGGCAAGTAACAATAAAGTGGATACGCGAACCTATTTTCCATACTCGAATACATATTATTACCAATTTTCATAGCGATTGGTCGAATGGTATGAATTTGATATACTGCAGCGCCATCAAGTGTCGACTTACAAAAAAGGAGATAGCATAAAAACATTTTTCATTTTTTTTTTCAAACACGCATAAAAAAAATTCATCAAAATCGGTCCAGCCGTTTAGAAGGAGATCAGTGACAAACACATGTACAGAATTATTTATATATATATATATATATATATATAAAGATTAGGCTTTTAAAAATCTTAATCTTTGATGTAAGGCTCTATTCAGTTGAGCACCCAAGGGTAGTGCAAAGGTATATATACACCTCAATTCCCCAAAACTTATTCTAGGAATAGAAATATTTCTTTATAATTCTTTTAATATACAATTATAGATGTTATAAACCTAAAAAAAATGAATTTTTTCTCCTCATGCTTAAATTTGTTTAATCATGAAGAATTAAAAAGGTATCCATTTCTGAGAAAATATTAGAAAAGTCCTTGCTGATTCTGAAAAAGTACATCTGTGTTAGTATTTGTAGACGAAGAAAAGAGGTACGTCCATATAGAAGATTTTCTCTGCCACCTTTCCCAATAAGATTCTGGAAAAAAAATTACAGGAGGGAGTTTTCTCTCCAAATAGTGATGTTTGAGCCCCTAAATCATTCTAGGTTTTCTGAAAGTGCTGATCTCAGCGTTTGACATCTTTGCAGAGTTGAATCGTCCACGAGCTGTAGTCTCGGCATTCGTAAGGGAACAGTATTCGGGCAATCGGTATTGATCTATTTTATTTTGCTCAAATTGTTGTTCGTAATTTTATAACATTAAATTTACATGAATCGTATTCTTATTTTTTTTCTTTTATTTAGACAATGAGTAAGAGAAAACAACAGTCAAAATTAAATTCAAGTAAAAGCTTTCTATAGCTGTTGAAACCACAGATATATTCACTTTATAGAAGGTGACGTCTCTTTGTAGAAGGTGAAGAAAGCATATCCGTACTAGTCGAAATTTTTACAATTTATGCCTCTAATTTCAACACATGGAGAAGATCAAGCAAATACAATTAAAAAAAAAAAACTGTAAGTAATACAACAGAACTGTAACTGTAAAAAAATACAACAGAATTCGCTGCATGTAAATTTTTATGTTGTGCTTCATAGAAACATAATCAAAATATATAATAGAACTGTGAATCCATGATAATATTCGCTATACAAAACCCTTAAATACATCACATTAAGACCTTATAAAAGATAAAAAAATTCAAGTTTATTCGAAATGAGTACAAACTGCTGTAATGAAACTGAAAATCTTTAGACAGTTGCAAATATAAAAAGTATGAATGGTTATAACTGCATAAACAGTAAAAAGATAACACATATATTTATACAAAACATAATAATAAAAGAGTATAAAACGAATTGTCCAGAAGATCCGTATAATATAATGACATGTATCAAAACAATATAATGTATCCAAATAATTATAATATTTTGGGTGACCAAGGAATAAGTTTTCCAAAACTTTGGAATAAGACAAAGTTTAACAAAGAAAACGTACATTTTGTTTATTAAAAGCTATATTATTCATTTTTGCTTTTATATATATAGATATTATTTGTCATCCAAATATATATATATAATATTTCCAATGGCAGATTATGAACAGTTACAGCAAAAAAAAAAGAACAACGAAAAATAAAAAAAACAGAGAATACAATAAAACATGCTGAAACAGAGTTCATTAATCTAACATAATGCCAAGTTGTAGATCTTTTAGCCACTGAAAAGTGTTACCAGGTGCACCACGGGGAAGTAGATCTACTGCGCACCTGTCAAATATATGTATATATATATATATATATATATATATATATGTATATATATATATATATATATATCATTTGTCATTCAAAAAAAATATATATATATATATAAACACACACACAAAAATATGATGTATATATATTTAATTATACAAATGGCGTTTTGACCTAATTTTGCTAGTACTAATTAATTTAATTTTGTTTATAATTCTAACTAACAGCAAATAGAAAAGTTATATAGATGGACATATTTAAAAAAAAATGTCTGAACGATTTTGAATGACAAAGAACTCATGTGATCAAATCGTATCTCAGCCATGTGTTAAGCTTTCAACCAGTTCCCTCCTCTATAAAACATACTAAAAATACCAATCCTTTCAAACAGAACAGCACTGCAAGAAAATCTTTGGCATGAGATCTTCCCTTCCTTCTGCAGGCGTCCCTCTTTCCCTGGGGGCAGATTTCTCAGCAAGATGAAAGTTGTGAGGTTCTGAAATTTTTGCAGACGTCTCACAACTTTTTATTATGATTCCCCGCCTTCATTTGTATGATAACGCATTTCCACTGCAAGATCTTGAATTTCATGCTCTCATTTTTCTCTTCAAATGAAAGGGTCTGTGAGCACGCAAATGAAGGCCATTTCCAGTCGCAGATTCCCCCGGGCGACTTTATGGTGCAGCGCACATTTGTTCCCTTTCCAAAGAAGAGCCTCGCAACATACATAAACTGGGATGAGCTTCCGCCTAGAAGCAGCGGCGCGAGCTATCAAAAGGGAAATGTTGTTTATTTTGTGGCAAATAAACAAGATCTTCTGACAAAACTGTCTCTCCCCCTGTTTTGCTATTTTTGGTTAGGTGGAATTTTAGCATCTCAGTCGAAGAAGGAAAGACAAAAATTAAATAAATATTTAAAGCAGGAATATATTTCTCACACATCCAGTTTAGTAGAGCCATTGCTATATATAAATTTTCAACTTTTTCCCTTACATAAATTTTACTATGTTTTCCCTTTGAGTTAATATTTCTGTTTTAAAAAACAGAGTGTGTCTAGAGAAGCAGAAATTAGTACGAAATGACTCATTAATTTATTTGACAACCAGTTTAATAAAACCATTGCCTTATCTAAATTCCCCTAGCCTTTCTTTTGAGTTAATTTGTGTTCTATTTTTTGTTTTCTATAGAATTTTAGAGTTTCGTCTTCAAAAATCGATTCATTGAATTAATTTTTTAACGACTGACACTAATACTGAAGTAACGAAGAATTAAATATACCATCATACTATTAACAGATTATTTTATCATACTATCATCATAGTATTCCATCATGCTATTTTAAATTCCAGGGTGTGTTTAGAGAAGTATTAAGATTGAACAGTAAACATTAGTATGAAATGATTCATGAGGTTATTTGACCACAAGTTTAATAAAACCATTGCTATATATAAATTCCCATCGTATCCGTTATGTAAATTCCCCTTGTTTTCCCATTAAGTTAATTTTATCAGTATTTTTTTTTCGCCGAGTTTCATATCTTTGTCTTCATTCATCGATTTGTACCATTAATTAGTTCAACGACTGAGGTTAATACTGAAGACACGAAGAATTAAATATTATATCATACTATCATCAAACTATTCCATCTTACTATTTTAAATGACAGAGAATATTTAAAGATGTGCCAAGATTGAACAGTATACAGTAGTATGAATTGACTTATTATGTTATTTAAAATCCAGTTTAATAAAATCATTGCTACATATAAATTCCCATTAATTTTGTTAGCGATTGACGCTAATACTGAAGAAACGAAGAATTAAATATTCCATCATACTATCATCAAACTATTCCATCACACTATCATCATACTATTCCATCACACTATTTTAAATGACAAAAAGTGTTTAGAGTGTTTAAGATTGACCTGTAAACATTAATATGAAATTATACATTAGGTTATTCGACATCTTGTTGGACGTAAAGAAAAAAAAAAAATGCTACACTCTATTATGCATATTATGAAAAGTCAGCAAAGACTTTTTTCATAATATGCATAATAGAGTGTAGTTGCATTCATATAGTTTAGATTAAAATTTTAATATGAATTTTTTTTATAACATGAGCCTGTTTAAATTGCTTGCTGATCGTGTTGAGAGGAAGTGAAAAAAAAGTGGTGTCTTGAAATCGACAGATATGAGAAATCGAAAAATTGTATATATATATATATATATATATATGAGAAACTATCTATTATAAAAACGAAAACTGAGTTGAACGAGAAACTATACTTATCTAGATCAAATTCTCGGTGAGAATTTATTTATTAGGTGATTACTTTTAATTTTCCTGGAATTGTTTGAAGGGGAAAGATATACAGCATTCAATAAAGATTTTTATAATAGTCGAATATGAGAAATTGAAGCTGCCTTCATACAGCCTAGATTACAATCTGAGAGTTTTTATAAGGTAATTACATTGAAATTACTAGGGATCTTGCTCAGAGGAAAGGCAAAAAATGGCTTTAAGAATTTTTTTATTATAATAAATAAATATAAGAAATTAAAGTTGTTTTCATGTAGTTTAGATTGGAATCTGAGTGTGAATTTTTTAACAGCTGATTACTTTTAAACTTCCTGGAATTATATGGAGATGAAGGACATATAATATAGGATACATTATAGATATATATAATAGTCGTAGAGATTTTTATAGTATATATAGTATAGATTTTTATAATAATTGGATATGAGAATTTGAAGCTGTCTTCATATTGTCTAGATTAAAATCTGAAACTGGAAATTTTTATTTGGTAATATTAAAAGTACTCGAGATCTTTTTGAAATGAATGGCAAAAAACGTCATTAACAAAGATTATTTTTATTATAATAAATAGATATGATAAATTAAAGTTGTTTACATACAGTTGTTTGTTACAGTTTAGATTAAATATTCATTATACTGTGAATAATTAATATTAAAATTCTAATATTAAAAATAAGTAATAAAAATTAATATAGTGACTAGACCAATTAAGGCTAGTGATACTTAATTCTAAAGTTTATATTACAAAATGTATTCTTTATGAAAACTAATTTATTGATTACTTAGCATATTTATAAAGTCATTGCGAAATAGGTTACTAATTAAAAAATTCGTTTATCCAACGCTTGAATTACTGTTTAGAAATTATGTTAAACTAATGATAATTAGGGTTGCTAATAAATTAATTAACTTCGTAAAATAAGATTACAATGCGTAAAATAATTTCATAAGTGCCTCGACATGAAATTTTAAGCTAACGAAAAGATAAAATAATTATCATAAAATGCTTGAATTAATGCAAGTGCACTGTATTTTAATATAATCACATACTTCGCAAATGTCGCATTAAGTTGTAAAAAAAAGTAAATAAGCAGTAAATTTCAATCATCATTAAATTTTATTCCAATTAACTGCTCATCCAATATATGTCGAGTTTTAGGACGTCCATTAAAGCGAAGAAAATGGGGCTTTTAACTCCGCCAGAGAGTGCATTGTTAGAAAAGCAACTTAATTAGAATTCTTAGTGCAATGTAAACACAAGAATCTCATTTGGGAAGTAAGAATGAGCCATTTTCTTCAACCCGCTGACTTTTCTTCTTTGTCTTCATTTTGTTTAATGTCGTAAAAGTTATTTCGAATGAGAAAGCAAAGGTTGGTTGCTTAAAACAACGCAATAAAACATTATATGTATTTTTTTTCTAGTAGTTGCAAAAGTGACTCACAAAACTGAGAAAAAATAATTCACTTTTTTCTCTTATACAAAGATAATGCAAAATGACACAAACTAATATAAAAGATAATTTAAAAAAGCATAGGATAATGTAAAATGACACATGATAATGTAAAAGATAATGTAAAGGGACATATGTTATTATAAAAGATAATGTTAAATCACATAGGATAATGTACAATATAATGCAAAATGGCATAGGATAATCTAAAATGTAATGCAAAATGACATATGATAATGTGAAATATAATGTAAAACGACGTAATATAATGTAAAGTGACATAGGTTATTATAAAATATAATGTAAAACGACGTAATATAATGTAAAGTGACATAGGTTATTATAAAATATAATGTAAAACGACGTAAGGTAATGTAAAGTGGCATAGGTTATTATAAAAGATAATGTAATATATAATGCAAAATGACATATGATTATGAAAAATATAATGTAAAACGACATAAGATAATGTAAAGTGACATAGGTTATTATAAAATATAATGTAAAATGACATAGTATAATGTAAACTATAATGCAAAACTGACATAGGATAAAGAAAACTATAATGCAAAACTGACATAGGATAATATAAAATAGCATAGGGTAAAAGATAATATAAAAAATGTAAAGTGACATATGTTATTATAAAAGATAATGCAAAATGACATAGGATAATGTGTATAGAAAATGTAAAATGACATAGGATAATGTGCATAGAAAATGCAAAATGACATAGGATAATGTGTATAGAAAATGTAAAATGACATAGGATAACGTAAAAGATAAATGTAAAATAAATATTTACAGGAATAAACATATATTAAGAAAGAAAAGTTGAAAAATTAAGAAACGATCTAAAAACTTGCTTGTACACAAAAAATTCCAATACTAAAATAACTAAAATGATACTAGAATATGATGTTCGTTTATGCATGTCAGATTGCTTTTCACTACGTTATTATTTTATTATATCAATGAAAATGAATGAATCGTTCGTTATTCGTTCGTTCGTTCAATGAATCGTTATTATTTTATTTAATATATCAACAGAATTCGTTTTACATAAATACTGCAGGTTTACATAAATATTTTTTTCCTAAGCCCTATAAACTAACACATAATGAATAAAAAACAATGACATTTACAATTTCTGCTGCAGAAAAGAATCAATAAGAAATATATGTTTAAATCATCATTTTCTTTGTTCATGATCATGGTTGAAATGAAAATCTATTTTATCTATTCGAGAATGTAAAACACTTGCTTGGATTTGCTTTCGCTTCTTTTACCGTCATCCTTGACAGCTTCCATTGATCTATAAAGCAGTGCATTCAAGAAGTATTTAAAATCAATGAAACTTACTCTACTTTGAAAGGGTGTTTAAAATCGATGGAATGCTACATAGTTTATCTCTCCAAAAGGTTTCAAACATGATTTTAATTCGATTCCCTTTCTTTCGCCAGTAAAAGTTAATTTAGCAGCTGTCAAAGATATCGATAGGAACAAAATTTGTGGCCTTATGATTAGAAAACAAAAGACGAATTTTAATTTTTCTGCCTTGAAATCCACATTTGTTTCCATTAAGAAAAGGTCTTCGGAAAGTGCAGAATGCATTTCAAGTTGAGACATGTGTTGGCTTATCGATTCATTTTAATTAAAGTTACAATTAAGAAATGTTAGAAAAAAATAACGATTTGATTTGTCTTATGCCAATAATAAAATATATAACAAAAATTTCTCCTTTTAATTTGTATAAGAAGATATATTGTAGATGTCTAACAATATTTTTTTTTGTTAGACTTCTCACCTAAATTAATAATAAAAATCCTATTTTTCAACTAATTTTTCAAGAATTTGAGACTGTTCTTATCTGATTTTTGTGTTCCATTTGTTAATAGCAAGTTATATTTATCATTTGAATGAAATACCACATACACAACAAATATTTTTTATTTTTTATAACAATTTATTTATAATTTTATATTTGTATAACACATATGTACAATAAAAATAATGATCAAAATGAATTAATTAATGATCGAAATTAAATCTATCTTGAAATGTATCGCAAATTAATGATCAAAATGAAGTGTATCTTGAAATGTATCTCAAATTAATGATCAAAATGTAGTGTATCTTCCAATGTATCTCAAATTAATGATCGAAATGAAATGTATCTCAAATTAATGATCAAAATGAAATGTATCTTGAAATCAAAGCTTGAATCTCATCAAGAAATAGCTGCTGTTATGCACTACAAAAATGTTAAGAATATGCTACAAAAGCTGTTAAGAAAGTTAAAAATTCTTGCATACAGAGCCATTATCAGACCAATTGTTTTATACGGCTCTGAGAAAAAAAATGTGACAAAGAATTCACGAGAATAGGAGAAAGAAAATGTTTGAGAAATACTTTTGGAGCAGTACGGGAAAACGCCTAATGAAGAATTAAAAGAAATAAAGAGATCTATGAATGTTCAAAGAATCAGATATTGTCACGAAGATAAGGAGAAAGAGAATCCAATGGTTAAGCCATGTAGAGAGATTGGAGAAAAACATAACAATAAAAAGACTACTTAAGATCAACTCCAGCTGATCTAGATCCAGAGGAAGATCAGGAGTTAGATGGAGAGATCAAGTTGAAGAGATTGCGAATCACTAACTGGATATAAAAGGCAACTAATCGTGTGGAATGGCGATAAGTCTTAAAGGAGATAAGGATCCATCAAAGCCGTAGCACCAATGACGATGTTGTATAACAAAAATATAATGAGTAAAGTTTCTTAATCCCCCCTCCCAAATAAATAAATAAATAAATGTTCGCAAAATGAGTTCTATAAAAATTATGTACTTTAAATTAAATTTTGTTTCAAATGTAATTTCTTTCTTGGCGTTTAGAAAAATTAAGATCCTAAAAAAAATTGAAAATAATTGCAAACATTTGTAACCTTATAAGTGTCTTTCAAAAGGGAGATGTCTTTCAAAAAAAAAAATGAATGTTTAATCACATTTTTAAAGGCCCATAATAGTTATACAATTTAAAAGTTCTTAAACAATTCTCATTTTCGAAATTAACTTTGAAAATTCTATAATAACACATAAATCTTTAATAAATTTGTTGATGGCAGATTCCAGAGTCAGGCTGATTTGATTTGGAATGGTTGTGCATTCGTTTGATTTTTGCATGTAAATTAACTTTTATGAAAATAGTTTATTGTAATCAAAATACTTTCATTAGTTGTATGCTTACATCTCATAGGGTGTATTAGCCCATATTTAAGTATTTTGATGGCATACAATTTTATCATATTAACTAAGTCATATAATAACCAAATTTCACATTAGCAGAAGTGATAAAGGAATTTAAAAATTCTTAAAAATAATTAGGCTGTAGTAGAAAAAATTTAAAAAAATAAATAACTATTTAATAATCCACAAATATTACAAATAGTTCTCTAAAATAAATGTTTGGTTGAATCTTTGCTCTAATGTCTTTTAATTTAGGAGATATATGCAGCTTGGAAATATATAGGCAAATGAAATAAATCATTTCTCACAAGGGAATGCTAGCGACTCGTAAATTGTTACACATTTAGGCATAGCTTACTTCCAGTTTGGCCAACTGTAAAGGTGTTTGAATTTCGTTCCCAGATAAGACAAATAACTGCGCCATAACAGTATCAATTTTAGAAGAAGATTATCTAATTTTCTAATTTACTACATGCATATATCTAGTAAAATATTTAGATTAATGTTTGAACAATACATTAAGATATTTTGTTATCAGGCAATATCATGAAAATTGCTAGAAATTACAATCTGTGTTTTAAATTTCAAAATGTATATATATATATATATATATATATATATATATATATATATATATATATATATATATATATATATATATATATGTATAGATATATGTATATATGTATATATATATATATGTATATATATATAATGATATATATATATATATATATATATATATATATATCAGGTTCATAAAAACATTTTAAAATTTAGAACAGATTGTAATTTGTAACAATTTTCATGATATTGCGTATATCAATCTTAACTGACGAAGCTCACGTCCAAAAACACACACACACATACATATATATATATATATATATGTGTGTGTATGTGTGTGTTTTTGGACGTGAGCTTCGTCAGCTAAGATTGATATCTCTAAACATTTATTTCCGAAATATAAATATACCATTTCTTTTCTTTTTTTCTAAGATTACTCACCGATTGCCTTCTACAACATTTTATACATTTCTGCAAACAAATTTAATGCAAGTTCTTCGATCAATTAATTCAGACATTTCAAAAAATGCCGGACTCAGTTTTAGCGTCTCACAAAGCCAAGCGTAACCCAAACACTAATGAATATTTTGACGTGAAATTTCCCACAGATGTCAAGGACAGTGCCAAAAACCTAAAGAAGAAAAAAAAATTGAAATTTCATAAGCCCCGGAAATTTTAAATTGAAAATTGGTCTTACTTTTTGGACACAGTAGTATACATATAGCACAGATATATTAAATTAGATTAAAAATTTTGCATAAACAGTTTTACAAATATAATAGTATTATTTATTTTCTATAAAAATTTATAGTCGATTTTTATTTATTTAATGTTTTGTGGATTATATGTTAACACTAAAAATCATATTCTGTAACATCTAAAATTTAATGGTAGGCAATTATTACTTTAAGGCTATTTTCATGTAACCATTCAGAGAAGAAATTAGTTTAATACGCATCATTATTGGTACAAGGAAACAATACAGGAATGTATAATAGCCTGAAGATATGCATTGTATGTGAATGCCACAATGTAGAAGCTTTAGACAATGTTGATAAGGGAAATGTGAATAGTTTCCTGTTAATGTTTCAGAAATTGAAGGGTTTCACAAGTAACGAATATCGATTTCTATGAAATGGCGAAAGAGGTTAATTACAAGGAATTAAAATACCACTTAAAATGGTTGAATTTCATTTAAAATGTACTGGAATAGGGTGGAAGGGTGGGTCATAATTTCGTAAAAATTTCAATAATTTAAAATAAAAGAAGTAATTTTCTGAGAAAATTTCGGTTTGAGCAAATATGACCAGAGGGACATTGGATTATTTTCCATGACAAATTTATTTAATTGTTTGAATATGATGAGAGAGAAAATGGATTTATTTTTCATTCTATGATTTTTTCAATGTCCAAATAATTCCCTAAATTATCGAAAGAGGCGCTGACACGCCATACTGAAAAGTGTCATGCAAATTTGGCACCAAAATTGACGAGAAACATATGATAGGATATTGGGCATCTATCTTAAAGTAAAACTAGTTATCTTAGTTACTAAGTTAGTTTAACATGATCTGTTAGTTTAACAACTGTTAGTTTAAAGTTAACAGGATCTCCACCACAAGGTATTAAGCAAGCGAGGACGGCCACAAGGCTTATTACAATAGAGTGCAGTATGTAGTATGTCACTTCCTCTAAAACAACGTTCTTTGTTCTTCCTCAACCAATAGTTTATATATCACGTAATTTAAAATGTTTGGATTCATTGTCAAAATAACTGGAGACGACTGTCCTCCAAGAATGGAAACAAGGCAAATCACGAAACTCAATTAAATTCTTGGAGGAAAGAGGGTTAGAAATCATTTCAAATCGAAACGAAGCTATCAAAGGGCATTGTTTTTGATATTTTCTTCTTCCATTTAATAAGTTTTCTTGCCGCAACTGGGGAAATGGCGACAGCTTTCAAATTCCTTAATTAAAGCTGCTGTGAAAGCAGCCATCACTTTTGCAGTTTGACATGCGAATATAATTTCGAGTAAGAGATGCTGTTATAACCAACAAGCATTTTTCATTTATTGGAAACGCAAAATGTTGTTTCTGTTTCAGTAGTCTTGACGTTAATTTGCCATTAAATATTCGTTATTTCATGGATTTGGATTTTAATATTTTTTTATGTGCCCCATTAAACTCTGTTGAAGACATCCATAATTCAAGAAAGGTATCATTTCTGCAATTTAGAGAAGATATTTATATAATGTCCAAATCTTAATATCGAAAATATTTATCTAATAATAATAAGTAAAATGAAAGATTTTGATTAGACTAACTGCTGGAATTTCCCCTACCAATATTTAATTTGATTTAAAATTTAACAATTTTAGAAATTATTAGGGAAATACTCTACATTCTTGGTTCGAATGTTGTGAAAAATGGAGCGATTTCTATGTCTAACTAACTGAGTATTTTCTTTAATTTTGGTATGTCTGGTATGTCTAATTATCTGGTGTGTCTAATCTCTAATTTGCTAAACGTGATTTCTATAACTGATTTTATATCTGAGTAAACTCATCCACACACTAAATAATAGAACATAGGTCTATAACAATATTGAAAACTATTCGTGAAGTACTACACTTTCTTGGTTTTTTTTCCTCTTAGTTGATCCTAATTTCGTGATAGTTGTGTTTGTGTAAAATGATGCGATTTCTAAGTGAAATAAACAAAGATGTTAATTAACCATTTCCTTCTTTATAATTCATTAAATCTTTCCATCTACTTTAATTGAATTGAATAAAAACAAAACCTGACCACAATTATTTAATTAACATTATTTTATACTTCTTTCAAATGCTTTGAAAAGAACAGCAGCCTTGACGTTAATTTGTCATTGAATATGATTTGGATTTTAATATTTTTTTATGTATAAATACTCTACATTCTTGGTTCGAATATCGTAAAAAAGAGTTATTTATGTCTAATTATGAGAGTAATTCTTCTAAAATTTTGAACGTGATTTCTATGTCTGACTTTATATCTGAATAAACTCACCAATAAAACCTATATTAAATTTAAAAAATCAATTATTTTAGAAATTCATACAAATTTTGGAAACTATTAGTGAAATATTCTACATTTTTTATTCGAATGTTGTAAGAAAAGAAGGAATTTGTATGTCTAATTATTTATTTTTCTGAGTGCAACTTCTATGTCTGAGTAACTTATCCACTCAGAAAATAATATAAGAGAGATTTATTATAAGTGCTCAGAGATTCATGAAATAAACTATTTTTTAAATACTCTACAATGTTGGTTTTGTATTTCTTGGTTTGTTCTACGTCTTTTATAGTTATGTTCGTGTAAAATAATGTGATTTCTAACTAAAAGGAACGTAGATGTTTTAATTAACCACTTTCTTCTTTTTAAATTAATAAATCTTTTCATACACTTTAATCCAATCTGAATAGGATTCAAACGGATCATGACAGTAATTATTTCATTAACATTATTTTATACTCCTTTCAAATGCTTTGAAAAGAACAGTGAACATAGTTAGAACACAGCTTCAAACATTTTCATCAAACTATGCTGAAAAAATTTATACATGCAAAAATTTCAATACATGGCTATGTGCGTAATTCTTCTAGAATAGTTTAAATTTTTCTTATAAAAGTTATTGCAGACATTACCTACCCATGAAATACTTTCCTTACCAATAAATACAGCTTGACAGGTTATGGAATTATACTTTCAATGCCCAAAATATTTTAAATTTTGAATTTTTAAGCAAATTAAATATTGCTGTACGAAATGCATGCAATTAGACGTGTCAAAATCTTTCATTTTCTTATTATTTATGAGATAAATGTTTTCAATATTAGGAATAAAATATTACAGAAATATTTTCAATAAAATACAGAAATGAATACTTTCTTAAATTATGGGTGTCTTCAGGAGAATTTAATGGGGCACATTAAAAAATATTAAAATACAAACCTATATAACGAATATTTAACGGCAAATTAACGTCAAGGCTTTGGAAACAGAAACACTATTTTCCGTTTCCAATAAATGAAAAATGCTTGCTGGTTATAACAACGTTTCTTACTCGAAATTGTATTCGCCTGTCAAACTGCAAAAGTGATGGCTACTTTCACAGCAGTTTTAATTAAGGAATTTGAAGGCGGTTGCCATTTCCCTAGTAGCTGCAAGAAAACTTCTTAAATTGAAGAAGAAAATATCAAAAACAATTCGCTTTGATAGCTTCGTTCCGGTTTGAAATGATTTCTAACCCTCTTTCCTCCAAGAATTTAATTGAGTTTCGTGATTTGCCTTGTTTCCATTCTTGGAGGACAGTCGTCTCCAGTTATTTTGACAATGAATCCAAACATTTTAAATTTCGTGATATATAAACTATTGGTTGAGGAAAAACAAAGAACGTTGTTTAGTTGAAGTGTCAAATATTTTATAGCATTAAAAATGACGTAATATAGGAAATTGGGTTTCTATGAAGTTCTTATTCATCTGCTATTCATTATTTCCAAGTTTCTTCGTTGGTAGAAATTTTCCCTAATTAAATATTAAATTGTCCCTACTTCGGAACTATGTTCAAACTAGGCTGACTGTCTTTTCAAAGCATTTGAAAGAAGTATAAAACAGTGTTATGAAATAATTTTTGTCAGGTTTGGTTTGGATCTGCTTCGAATTCGATTAAAGCAAGTGGAAGGAATTATTAAGTTAAAAAAGAAGAAAATAGTTAATTAAAATATTTCTGTTCGATTTGCTTAGAAATAGCATCATTTTGCACAAACATAACTAACAAGAATGTAGAACAAACCAACAGAACAAAAAACAAGTACAGAACCAAAACAGTAGAGTATTTTACCAGTAGTTTTCCAAAATGTCATAGACCTTTGATCTTTTATTTATTGTTTGAAATTTTACTCAGACATAAAGTCAGACATAGAAATCGCTCTCAGAAAATAAGAGAAATTACTCCTAATTAGACTTAGAAATCTCTTCCTTTTTCACAAAATTCAAACTAAGAAGGCAGGGTATTTCAGTAATAATTTGCAAACCTGATTATGAGCCTCGGAAATAACTAATTTGTTATTTAGTATGGCTAAGTTTACCTATATATATACTTGAAAAATCTTAGTCAAAAATCCAAATTTAAAAATCCATTTAATATATAGGAATTTAAATACGTTTAACAAGTATTCATAACAAAATAGGTCTTATTTATTAGATTAAATTTTCTGCTGAAATGTTTTGAAAATTCATACATACATACATAACAAAATTTCTCAATACGAATAATTAATTTAGTAATTAGCCTAGAAAAATTTTCATTTTTTTTCTAAAAAATATTGATAACACTTCCTATGAAATACTCTCATTTCTAATAAATATAGTTTAACCGATTATGAGATTATATTTTTAATGGCCTAGGTATTTAATAATTTTGAATTTTAAAACAAATTTAATATTGATGAACAAAATGCATGCAAATGGGCATGTCAAAACCTTTCATTTTCTTATTATTTATATGATAAATATTTTCGATATTAGGACAAAATATTACAGAAATATCTTTTCTAAAATGCAGAATTGATTCCTTTCTTGAATTATGGATGTCTTCAGGAAAAATTTAATAGGGCACATCAAAAATATTAAAATCCAAACCCATGAAGTAACGAATATTTAATGACGAATTAACGTCAGGGCTGCGGAAACAGAAACATTTTCCAATAAACGAAAAATGCTTGCTGGTTATAACAGCGTTTCTTACTCGAAATTGTATTCGCCTGTCAAGCTGCAAAAATGATGGCTGCTTTCACAGCAGCTTTAATTAAGGAATTTGAAGGCGGCCGCCATTTCCCCGCTTACTGCAAGAAAACTTCTTAAATGGAAGAAGAAAATATCAAAAGCAGTGCGCTTTGATAGCTTCGTTCCGATTTGAAATGATTTCCAACCCTCTTTCCCCCAAGAATTTAATTGAGTTTCGTGATTTGCCTTGTTTCCATTCTTGGATGACAGTTAGTTTGACAATGAATCCAAACATTTTAAATTACGTGACATATAAATTACTGGTTGAGGAGGAACAAAGAACGTTGTTTTAATTGAAGGGCCAAATATTTTACAACATTAAAAATAACGCTATGCAAAACAACAATAGGAAATTGTGTTTCTATGAAACTTCTTATTCAGCTGCTATTCATTGTTTTCAAATTACTTAGTTGGTAGAATTTTTCACTTATTAAAGGTGAAATTGTTCTTACTTTGAAGCTGTGTTCAAACTAGGTTGATTGTTCTTTTCAAAGCATTTGATAGAAGTATAAAATAATGTTAATGAAATAATTACGGTTAGGTTCTGTTTGAATCTTGTTTGAATTCAATGAAAGTGATTGGAAAAAATTATTAAGTTACAAAAGGAAATAGTTAAATGAAACATCCTTGCTTGTTTTAATTAGTAATTGCATGATTTTATACCAACATAACTACCAACGAAGGAGAACAAAAAAAGAGAAAAACAAAGTGCAAAACCAAAAAAGAATAGCACTTCACCAGTAGGTTTCAAATATGTCATGGTCTTTTGCTCTATTATTTAATGTGTGAATGATAAGACATAAAGCCAGACATAGAAATCGCACACAGAAAATTACAGAAATTACTTGTAATTAGACGTAGCAATATCTTAATTTTCTACATCATTCAAACCAAAAAGGTAGAGTATTTCACTAATAGTTTCAAAACTGTTATGAACACCTGAAATGACACGTCTATTATTTAGTGTTTTGATGAGTGTACTCAGACAAGCCTAGAAATTCTGTTCAAAAAATTATATACTTATATAATTAGACATAAAAATCGCTACCTTTTTTTACAACATTCGAACTTAGAAGGTATAGTAATATTAGTATTTCACTAATATTTTTCAAAACTGTTATGAACCTCTGAAATGACTGATTTGGTATTTAGTAAGAGAGAGTTTACTCATGTATATTTTAAAAAATGTCAGTCAAAAATCCAAGTTCTGAAAATCCGATTAACATAATCAAATTTAAAAATGCATTTACAGGAATTTAAATAAATCCTACAGGAATTTAAATAAGTCTTCATGAGTATTCGTGACAGAATAGGTCTTATTTATTAATTTAAAATTTTCTGCTGAAATGTTTTGAAAATTCATACATCCATACATAACGAGATTTCTCTATACCGCTAATTAATTGAGTAATTCCAATAGAAAATTTTCATTTTTTTTTCTAAAAAATATTGCAAACACTTCCTATGAAATACTCTCATTTCTAATAATTATAGTTTAACTCATTATTTGATTATATTTTCAATGGATTAAATATTTAAAAATTTTGGATTTTAAAATAAATATTGGTGGACGAAATGCATGCAATTAGACATATCAAATCTTTCATTTTCTTATTATTTATGACATAAATATTTTTGATATTAGGCATAATGCATTACAGAAATATCTTCTGTAAAATGTAGAAATATTTCCTTTCTTGAATTATTTGAATCTTCAGGAGAATTTAATGGGGCACATCGAAAAATATCAAAATCTGAACCCATGAAGTAACGAACATTTAATGGAAAATTAACGTCAAGTTCTGCGGAAACAGAAACACTATTTTCCGTTTCCAATGAATGAAAAATGCTTGCTGGTTATAACAGTGTTTCTAACTCGAAATTGTATTCGCCTGTCAAACTGCAAAAGTGATGGCTACTTTCACAGCAGTTTTAATTAAGGAATTTGAAGGCGGTCGCCATTTCCCCAGTTGCTGCAAGAAAACTTATTAAATGGAAGAAAAAATATCAAAAACAATGCGCTTTTATAGCTTCGCTCCGATTTGAAATGATTTCTAACTCTCTTTCCTCCAAGAATTTAATTGAGTTTCGTGATTTCCCTTGTTTCCCTTCTTGGATGACAGTTAGTTTGACAATGAATCAAAACATTTTAAATTACGTGACACATAAACTATTGGTTGAGGATGAACAAAGAACGTAGTTTAATTGAAGTGCCAAATATTTTATAGCACTAAAATGGCGTAATATTAAAACATCGATAGGAAATTGTGTTTCTATGAAACCTCTTACTCAGCAGGTATACACTGAAGTGACAAAAGTCATGGGATAGCAATATGCAAATTTTCAGATGGCAGTAGCATGGCGTAGAACAGGTATAAATGCGCAGAGCTTTCATTTCTGTTCAAGTTATTCATGTGAAGAGGTTTTGATGTGATCATGACCGCACGATGGGAATTAAAAGACTTTGAACGCGGAATGTTAGTTGGAGCTAGACGCATGGGTCATGCCATTTCGGAAATCGTTAGGGAATTCAACATTCCCAGATCCACTGTGTCAAGAGTGTGCCGAGAGTATGAAATTTCAGGCATAACATCCCACCATGGACAGCGCAGTGGTCGACCGCCTGCACTTAACGACCGAGACCGGCGACGTCTGCAAAGAGTCGTAAATTCTAACAGACAAGCAACACTGCGTCAAATAACCGCAGAAATCAATGTGGGACGTATAAGGGACTTGTCTGTTAGAACTGTGAGGAGAAATTTGGCTTTCTTGGGCTATTCCAGCAGAAGACCGACTCGAATGCCTTTACTGACAGAACGACATCGCTTGCAGCGACTCTCGTGGGCACGTGAGCATATCGGCTGGTCTGTAGATGAATGGAAAACCGTGGCCTGGTCCGATGAGTCACGATTTCAGTTGGTAAGAGCTGATGGTAGGGTTCGAGTGTGGCGCAGACCCCACGATGCCATGGACCCAAACTCTCAGCAAGGCTCCGTAATGGTGTGGGCTGTTTTTTCATGGCATAGACTTGGCCCTCTGGTTGACCGAGGTTGGTTGGCATGGTTGGTTGTTGACCGAACATTGACTGGAAATGCTTATGTTCAGCTACTTGGAGATCACTTGCAGCCATTCATGGACTTCATGTGCCCAAACAACGATGGGATTTTTATGGATGACAATGCGCCATGTCACCGGGCCACAACTGTTCGCGATTGGTTTGAAGAACATTCTGGACAATTCCAACGAATGATCTGGCCACGTAGATCGCCCGACATGAATCCCATCGAGCATTTATGGGACATCATCGAGAGGTCAGTTCGTGCCCAAAATCCTGCACCATCAGCGCTTTCACAATTATGGACGTCTATCGAGACAGCATGGCTCAATATTCCTGCAGAACACTTCCAACGACTTGTTGAGTCCATGCCACGTCGAGTTGCTGCACTTCTCTGGGCGAAAGGAGGGCCGACACGATATTAAGAGGTATCCCATGACTTTTGTCACTTCAGTGTATATTGTTTTCTTAGTTAGTAAAGTTTATCTCTAATTAAAGGTAAATTTGTCCTTACTTTGAAGCTGTGTTCAAACTAGGTTGACTATTCTTTTCAAATTATTTGAAAGGGTTATAAAATAATATTACTGCAATAATCACGGTTAGATTCTGTTTGAATCTTGTTTGAATTTAGTTAAAGTATGTAGAAAGAATTATTGAATTATAAAGAAGGAAAAGGTTAATTAAAACATCTATGTTCGTTTCACTTAGAAATAGCATCATTTTACACAAATACAACTAATATGAAAGTAGAACAATACAAGAGAAAAAAAAACAAGTAAAAAAACCTAGAAAGTATAGTATTTCAATAGAGCTTTCAAAACTGTCATGGACCTCTGTTCAATTATTTAGTGTGTGGATGAGTTTAATCAATCATAAAGTCAGACATAGAAATCGCGTTAAGAAAATTAGAAAAATTACTCGTACTTAGACTTAGAAATCTCATTCTCTTTTTACAACATTCAAACAAAGAAGTTACAGAATTTCACTAATAGTTTTCAAAACTGTTATGCACGTCTGGCATAACTGATTTGTTATTTAGTATGGGTGAGTTTACTCAAATATATTTAAAAAAAAATCCCAGTCAAAAACTCCAAATTCATAAAATCATATTAATCTAATCAAATTTAAAAAACCCATTTAATATATAAGAATTTAAATAAGTATTAACGAGTATTTATAACAAAAATAGATCTTATATATGTAGGATTTGTTTGCCATGTAGTGGCAGTATTGGACGAACTCTGGCCCTGGAAGAAGGGAAGAAACCCCGTAGTTGCGCGCGAGAGCGAAATGCGGAGAGATGGCGAAAATGCAATGCGTGAAATGCGTGAAGCAGCGCGAGAAAATGGTGGAATGATGAATTGTAAAAAAATATTGGATGTAACGGGATATCTCTGGATTAAAATATGTGTTGTTGAGAGAAAGCCAACGTTTCTTTATTTTCGCTTTGAAATACACCCCTAGATTGCCTCCCTCTGTCGTTAAAAATTTACTAGACTGGTAGAGAAATCTACATATATTAATTTAAAATTTTCTGCTGAGGAAATTTATACACACATGCATAACATGATTTTTCTAAGTGGCTAATTGAGTAATTCTTCTAGAATAATTTTCATTTTTCTTAAAAAGTTACTGCAGACATTACCCTTGAAATACTCACATTAATAATAAATATAGTTTCACCGATTATGAAATTTTATTTTCAATGGCCTACGTATTTAACAATTCTGAATTTTAAAGCAAATTAAATATTGGTGGTCGAAATGCATGGAATTAGACATGTCAAAATCTTTAATTTTCTTATTATTTTGGCATAATATTTCGATATTAGGCATAATACATTACAGAAATATCTTCTGTAAGATGCAGAAACGTTTCCTTTCTGGAATTATGGGTGTCTTCAGGAAAATTTAATGGGGCACATCGAAAAATATTAAAATAGAAACCCATGAAGTAACGAACATTTAATGGCTAATTAACGTCAAGCTCTGTGGAAATAGAAACACTATTTTCCATTTAAAATAAATGAAAAATGCTTGCTGGTTACAACGACGTTTCTTTCTCGAAATTGTATTCGCCTGTCAAGCTGTAAAAGTGATGGTTGCTTTCACAGAGGCTTGAATTAAGGAATTTGAAGGCGGTCGCCATTTTCCCTGTTGCTGCAAGAAAACTTCTTGAATGGAAGAAGAAAATGTCAAAAACAACGCGCTTTGATAGCTTCGTTTCGATTTGAAATGATTTCTAATGCTCTTCCCTCCAAGAATTTAATTGAGTTTCGTGATTTGCCTTGTTTCCGTTCTTGGATGACATGGGCCTCCTCCAGTTATTTTGACAATAAATCCAAACATTTTAAATTACGTGACATATAAACTATTGGTTGAGGAGGAACAAAGAACACTGTTTATTTGAAGTGACAAATATTTTATGGCGTTAAAAATGGCATAATGTAAAACTAAATAGGAGATAGTGTTTCTATGAAATTTCTTATTCGGCTACTTTTCATTGTTTTCTAGTTGCTTAGTTGGGAGCAATTTTCTCTAATTACAGGTGAAATATCTTGGATGACAGTTAGTTTGACAATGAATCCAAACATTTTAAATTACGTGATATATAAACTATTGGTTGAGGAGGAATAAAGAATGTTGTTTAGTTGAAGTGCCAAATATTTTATAGCATTAAAAATAACGCAATGTAAAACATCAATAGGAAATTGGGTTTCTATAAAATTTCTTATTCATCTGCTATTCATTGTTTTCAAGTTTCTTATCTTGTAGAATGTCTCTCTAATTAATTATGAAATTGTCCTTACTTAGAAGATGTGTTCAAACTAGTCGACCATTCTTTTCAAGGCATTTGAAAGAAGTATGAAATAATGTTCATGAAATAATTACTGTCAGGTTCTGTTTGAATCTGGTTTGTATTCAATTAAGGTAAGTGGAAAGATTTATTAAGTTATAAAGAAGGGTTTAATTAAAACATCTTTGTTCGTTTTACTTAGAAATCGCATCATTTAAACGAATACAACTAGCAAGAAAGTAGAACAAACCAAGCGAATAACCAAAAAGTATTGTATTTCACCAGTAGTTTTCAAACCTTTCATGGACCTCTGTTCTATAATTTAGAATATTGATGAGTTTTTCTCAGACTTAGAAATTGCTGTCAGAAAATTAGAGAAATTATTCGTAATTAGACTTATAAATCTCTTCCGTTTTTACAATTTTCAAACCAAGAATGTAGAATATTTCACTAGTAGTTTTCAAAACTGTTATGAACCACTGAAATAATTTATTTGTTATTTGGTATGGGGGAGTTTACTCAGATATATTTAGAAAATCACAGTCAAAAGTCCAAATTTAAAAATTCAAATTAATCTAATCTAATTTAAAAATCCAATTAATCTAATCTAATTTAAAAATCCAATTAATCTAATCTAATTTAAAAATCCAATTAATCTAATCTAATTTAAAAATCTAATAAATCTAATCTATTTTAAAAATCCATTTAATATAAAATATTTTTTAACTATAAAAAAAAAAAATAGGTCATACTAATTAATTTAAAATTTTCTGCTCAGAAAATTTATACTTACATATATAACAAGATTTCTCTATATGGTTAAGTGAGTATTACCTCTAGAATAATTTTCATGTTTATACAAATTATTGCACACTTTCTAAGAAAACTCTCATTACAAATAAATAAAGTATAATCGATTATGGGATTATATCTTCAATGGCCTAAACATTTAAAAAATTTGAATTTTAAAGCAAATTATATATTGGTGGACGAAATTCAAGCAATTAGATATGCCAAAATCTTTCATTTTTCTTATTATTTATGAGAAAAATATTTTTGATATTAGCATAAAACATTACATAAATATCTTCTCTAAAATGCAGAAATGATTTCTTTCTTGAATTATTTGAGTCTTCAAGAGAATTTAATGGGGCACATCGAAAAATAATAAAATACTAACCCATGAAGTAACGGATATTTAATGGCAAATTAACGTTCAAGGCTGCGGAAACAGAAACACTATTTTAAGTTTCCAATAAATGAAAAATGTTTGCTGGTTACACATTTCTTACTCGAAATTGAATTCGCCTGTCAAGCTGTAAAAGTGATGTCTGCTTTCACAGCAGCTTTAATTAAGGAATTTGAAGGCGGTCGCCATTTTCCCAGTTATTGCAAGAAAACTTCTTAAATGGAAGAGGAAAATATCAAAAATGATGCACTTTGATAGCTTCACTCCGATTTGAAATGATTTCTAACTCTCTTTCCTCCAAGAATTTAATTGAGTTTTGTGATTTGCCTTGTTTCTATTCTTGGATGACAGTTATTTTGACACTGAATCCAAACATTTTAAATTATATGTTTTGTAAACTATTGGTTGAAGAGAAACAAAAAACGTTGTTTAGTTGAAGTGCCAAATATTTTATAGCATTAAAAATGGCGTAATGTAAAACAAAAGGAAATTGTGTTTCTATGAAAGTTCCTAGTCAGCTGCCGTTCATTGTTTTCTAGTTTCTTAGATGGTAGAAATTTTCTCTAATTAAATGTGAAATTGTTCCTACTTTGAAACTGTGTTCAATTAGTTTGACTGTTCTTTTCAAAGCTTTTGAAAATAGTATAAAATAATATTAATGAAATAATTAAGACCAGGCTTTGTTTCAAACTTGTTTGGATTCAATCAAAGTAAATTGAAAGATTTATTAATGAAATACTCTCATTGGCAATCAATATCGTTCGTCAGATTATAGGATTATATTTTCAGTCTCCAAAATTTTTTTAACTTTTAAATTTTAAAACAAATAAAATATTGGTTGCTGAAATACATGTAATTAGATTTGTCAAAATATTTCATTTTATTTTTCTTATTATATATGCGATTTATTAATTATCTTTATATTGCCAATTGACTAATTCCTCTAGAACAATTTTCATTTTTCTTATAAAAATTATTGCTCATACTTAATATGAAATATTCTCATAACGAAATAAATATAGTTTGACAGAATATAGGAATATATTTTCAATGGCCAAAATATTTAAAATTTTTGAATTATAAAGCAAATGAAATATTCATCATCATCATCATTAGTGGCAAAATAGCCCAATGGTGGGCCCCGCGCATCTGCTTACAGTCGTACTGCATTTACGGTTCAGTTTTCCGCTCTACGGTCATTCTGTGAACACTTTAGGCTAATTAGACCAGGTCCTACAGTTTAACATGGATTTCAAAGCACTAACAAACATCCATAACACTGCCAGGATACGAACCTGAAGCCTGTGATAACAAAGGTCGGAAGGCTCGCCAATTGGCCGTCAGTCCTCTAGCCTTTACGGGGCAGATTTGTCAGCCCTACGTCCAACGTTCTACTGGCATATTTAACCGGGACCTACTTTCAAAGTGGATTCAGAACACTAAAAAAATCCATGGAACAGCCAGTACTCGGATCCGAAGCCTGTGGCGTGCGCAAGAAGCGCAAAGAGCTAAAATTAAATATTGGTGGACGAAATGCACATGTAAATAGACATGTCAAAAACTTTCATTTTACTTATTATTTATGAGATAAATATTTTCGATATTGGAACAAAAGATTACATAAATATCTTCACTAAAATATAGAAATGATTTCTTTCTTGAATTATGTGTGTCTTCAGGAGAATTTAATGGGGCATATCGAAAAATATTAAAATCCAAACCCATGAAGCAACGAATATTTAATAGAAAATTAACGTCAGGCTATATGGAAGCGGAAACACTATTTTCTGTTTCTAATAAATGAAAATGCTTGCTGGTTACCACAGCGTTTCTATCTCGAAATTGTATTCGCCTGTCAAACTGCAAAAATGATGGCTGTTTTCACAGAGGCTTTAATTAAGGAATTTGAAGGCGGTCACCATTTCCACAGTTACTGGAAGAAAACTTCTTGAATGGAAGAAGAAAATCTCAAAAACAATGCATTTTGATAGTTTTGTTCCGATTTGGAATGATTTCTAACTCTTTTCCTCCAAGAATTTAATTGAGTTTCGTGATTTGCCTTGTTTCCATTCTCGAATGACTGACAGTTAGTTTCACAATGAATCCAAACATTTTAAATTAAGTGACATATAAACTATTGGTTGAGGAGAAACAAAGAACGTTGTTTAGTTGAAGTGCCAAATATTTTAAGGCATTAAAAATAACGTAATGTAAAACTTCAATAGGAAATAGTGTTTCTATGAAAGTCCTTATTCAGCTGCTATCCATTGTTTTCAAGTTTCTTAGTTACTTGAAATCTCTAATTAAAGGTGAAATAATCCTTACTTTGACATTATATTCAAAGTAGGTTGGCTATTCATTAAAAAGCATTTGAAAGAAGTATGAAATAATGTTAATAAATTAATTACGGTAAGGATCTGTTTGAATTCAATTAAAGTAAGTGGAAAGATTTATTAAATTAAAAAGAAAGGAATGGTTAATAAAAGCATCTTTGTTCGTTTTACTTAGAAATCGTATCATTTTACACAAACATAACTACCCAGAAAGTAGAACAAACCAAGAGAAAAAAATCAAATACACAACAAAGAAAGTAGAGTATTTCACAAGTAGTCATTTCAAATGTTCATGAGAGTTTTTCAAAACTCCCATAAACCTCTGAAATAACTGTTTTATTATTCAGTGTGTGGACGAGTTTACTGAGACATAAAATCTGACATAGAAATCGAGCTAAGAAAATTAGAGAGACAACTCAGATAATTAAATGAAGAAGTTTCTCTTTTTTCAAACATTCAAACCAAGAAGTTATTTCACTAATAATTTTCAAAATTCTTATGAAGCTCAGAAATAACATATTTTTTATTAAATATGGATGGGTTTACTCAGACATAGAAATCGTGCCTAGAAAATTAGAGAAATTACTCTTGATTCGAAATACAAATTACTTTCAAAACAAAAAGGTAGAGTATTTCACTAATAGTTTTTAAAATTCATATAAGCTCAGAAATAAGTGATTTGTTAATTACTATGGATGAGTTTATTCAGATATAAAGCCAGGCATAGGAATTGCGCTTCGAAAATTAGAGGATTTACTCATATAATTCGACAAAAAAATTGCTTTGTTTACAACATTCAAATTAAGAAGGTAGAGTATTTTATTAATAATGTAAAAATGTCATAAACCTCTGAAATGACCGCTCTATTGTTTACTGTGTGGATGAGTTTACTCAGACAGAAATAACTCTGAATATGAAAGACATTACTCAGATAATTAGACACAGAATTCACAGTCTTTTTCACAAGAATGATAGTGACAGACAGAGTTGTATTAGAAACACATATATTTAGTTTTTTTATAGTTAAGATATACTATGCACCAAAGTTAATTTGATCAAACTTTCATTTTGTGCTCTTAATACATTATTATAAGAATTTATAATATTCTCATAATATTTTAAAACTCAAATTTATGTATTTGAATATTAAATTCGTCTTTCGGATATAAAAAAATATGCATATACATGGAATATTATAAAATTTATGGGATTCGTTATTGATGATGAATGAAGTTAAATCAAGAGTATAAATATGGTAAAATTGAATAGAAAAGTATAATCATGTGATTGGTAAAAAATGTAAAGCGGTATCTAAATTTCTCATTCATTTAACTGGTTTCTTATCGATAATAAGGAGTTTACAGAGAATTCTATTAATTTAATTTTTTTTAAGAAACTCTAAATGAAAAAATAAATAACTTTCATGTCAAAAGTAACAGAAAAAAAATAAAAAAGACTTTGTTTTATGAACATGATAATTAAAAATATGGTAAAAAAAGGAATCTTTGAGAAACTTGTCTGAAAAGAAAACCAGTAATATATTAATTTTTAGTGACAGTTCTTAAAAAGTTTGAAAACTTCAGCAATTTATTTAATTTGTGACTTGCATGCATATTTTCATATAAAAAACCCATAACCGTAATTTTGGCTGGGTATAATAGAAACATATCCTCCTCGTGTTTTAATTTAAAAGAAACAACGATTATGATAATTAAAAAGTTTTCCGGGGAAAAATTATTATATTACTGGATTTCTTTTTAGCAAAGTTTCTCAAAGATTCATTTTTTTAATAATATTTTTAAATAGCACATTCATAAAACAAATCTTTCTTTTTTTATTTTTGAAGTACGTTTAATATCAATCTTTTTTATTTTTCTGAAACTTTTAACGTGAAAGTTAGTTACTTTTAAGTAACTATAAACAATTCTTTAGAGTTTCTTATAAAAAAAGCTTTAAATTAAGAAAATTCTCTCTATAAGCTTTTTATTATTGAAAAGAATCCATTACATTGATTGAGAAATTTAGATACGGCTTTACATTTTTAACAGTCACATGTTTACATTTTTCTGATCAATATTTTGGTTTTTAATATTTTGTTCAATATAGCACACTTTTATTCTTTAGATTTAACTTCATACATTATCAATAAATTATACTTAAATTTTTTAATACTCCATTTATATTTTGTTGTTTTTTTATATCCAAAAGACAAATTTAATATTCAAATACATAAATTTGAGTTTTAAAACATTATGAGAACTTTATAATTGTTTACAGCATTGTATTTAGAGCACAAAATAAACTTTTGCCATGTGAACTTTGATACATAATACTTCTAAACTATAAAAAACTAAACACACTCATGTCCAAAATTATCATTGTTAACATAAATTCACTGTTTTATCAGAAACTGTAAGCTATAAATCTATGAATTTGTCTGGAAAGATACATAACATTATGGCTTATAAATACAAATGAAAAATGTAAGATCAATGCATATGATATATAATTTTAGCATGAAACAATAAAAATTATAATAAAATGTGACTTCGAGAATTCAGTTAAAAAAGCAATAACTCAGAAAAAAAAGAAGTATTAAGAATTTAATAGAGATTGTTTTCATGGTGATAATAGCATCTCTAGTCTAAACAATGCTATAAATTTCCAGAGTTATTTCAATTAAATTTAATAATTTTAATGATAAATTGGGTCATCTTAATTCTTCAATTTTATTAATTAATTTTTGTATAATAATAAGTTTTTAAAAGATAACTATATTATTCAAACACATTTTAATGAAGAAAAAGCTATTTTATAGTATAATAAGCTTTAAATTTCAAGTTTATTTTTTAATTCTTTTAAACAAAATTTTTAATAACAGAAGGCAACAGAAAATTACACGTAGAGGTATATAATCAGTGTTGTTTCATTTAAATTTTAACATATAAAAAAAACTTTATTTAAAAAGTTCCTTATAGAAAAGTATTGAATTATTGAAGAATTTCCATGTATGTTCCTAAACTTCTAATCTGCTTTTAAATTAAAATACATTTTACGAGAAAAAGACTTAAATAAAATAATCTGACAAATCCCAAATGTAAGGAGAATTTTATTTCTTCAATACTTTTTCATGGTACAACGAAATCTAAATTAAAAGGAAAAAGTATTAAAATTAGGAAGACGTCTTTGCTTAAGCTGTTTTAATCCTAATTTAATTTCATCTCAAACTGAAAAGGAAAAGCATGCATTTAGAAATTCTGTGACGTAATTGAAAAATTTCTTGCAGATCATGCATGGTATTAATATTACATTAATACGCTGGAATATTTTATTAAAATGAATTAGAATTATTTGAAAAGAATGGCCTAAGTTCATGTATCCAGTGATGTTAAAAAACGAATTTCACATTTAATAAAATGAAAAATTGCTGCATAAGTTTATCTGTCATCTTGATTAAAGAACACTTCTTTTTCTAATTCAATTTTCAGAGAAACATTTTTTTTCTTTCTTTCTAAAAACATTTTGTTCGAACATTAAAAGAAAAAGAGAACAGCTCACAGTTATGCATTTTAAGCGATGCATAATGGTGCAAAACGTAGAAAAAAATTAAAAAATTAGCTCCCCGAAAACGTTTTAGTTTTAATAGACGTTGTTTCTTTTAGATTAAAAAGAGCGAAGTATATGTTTCAATTATACCCAGCCAGAATTACAGTTATGTGTTTTTATGAAAATGTGTGTAAAAGTTACAAATTAAATAAATTGCTGACGTATTCAAACTTTTAAGAACTGTCACTAAAACTTATCGGGTTACTGGATTTTTTCTTTTTAGAAAAATTTCTCAAAGATTCATTTTATCATATTTTTAATTATCGTACATCTTTCTTTTTTTCATTTTTTTCTTATTTTTTAATTTTTGAAGTAATGTTAATTTCAGTCTTTTTGTTTTTTTTCTGTATCTTTTAATATGCAGAGGATTTATTTTTATTTATAAACAGTTCCGCAGATTTTCTTGTAAAAAAGTCTTAAATTACAAAAATTCTCTATAAACACTTTTTTATTGAAAAGAATGCATTAAAATAATTGAAAAATTTTTACACTTCTTTACATTTTTACCAATCATATGATTATACTTTTCTGCTCTATATTCTATTTAAAATATTTTTGCTCAATATTGCCCCATTTGTACACTTGATTTAACTTCATACATTATCAATAAATAATCTCTTAAACTTCATAATATACCATGTATTCATGTATTTTTTTATATCCAAAAGGCAAATTCAATATTCAAATACATAAGTTTGCGTATGAAATATTATGAGAATATTATAAATTTTTACAGCAATTTATTTAGAGTATAAAATGAAATTTTTACCATATGGACTTCGATACATAATGTATCTAAATAATGCAATAATACATAACTGAGAGCTATTCTCTTTTCTTTTTATTCCACGTGCAGAATGTGTTTAAAAAGAAAGAAAAAAAAATGTTTTACTGAAAATTGAATTAGGAAAAGAAGTCTTCTTCAATGAAGAGGACAGATAAACTAAAGTAACAATTTTTCTTTTTATTAAACGTGAAATTTGTTTTTTACATCAATGGATACATGAACTAAGGCTATTCTTTTAAAATAATTATAATGCAGACACAACAGAGTTGTATTTTAAACAAATATATTTATTTTTTTATAGTTTAGATACATTATGTATCGAAGTCCATATGGTAAAAATTTCCTTTTATACTCTAAATAAATTGCTGTAAAAATTTATAACATTTTCATAATATTTAAAACTCAAATTTATGTATTTGAATATTGAAATTGCCTTTTGGATATAAAAAATACACGAATACATTGTATATTATGGAATTTAAGCGATTATTTATTGATAATGTATGAAGTTAAATCAAGTGTACAAATGGCGCATTATTGAACCAAAATATTTAAAACAGAATATTCAACAAAAAAATATAATCATGTGATTGTTAAAGCAGTATCTAAATGTCTCAATATTTTTAATGGCTACTTTTAAATTATAAAGAGTTTATAATTCTGAAGAACTGTTTAAAATAAAAATTAATAACTTTCATGTTAAAAGTAACAGAAAAAGAAGATCGAAATTCACCATACTTCAAAAATAAAAAAATAAGAAATGAATAAAAAAGAGAAGATTTGTTTCATAAATAGGTTATTTAAAAATATGGTAAAAAAGGAATCTTTGGGGAACTTTTCTAAAAAAGAAATCCTGTAATATAATAACTCTTAGGGACAGTTCTTAAAAAGTTTAAGAAAAAAAAAGCTTTAAAAGTTAAAAAAGTCAGCAATTTATTTAATGTGTAACTTTTACGCACATTTTCATATAAAAAAACCCGCAATCTTAATTTTGGCTGGGGTATAATTGAAACATATACTCCACTCTTTTTAATCTAAAGAAAAAACGTTAATAATAACTAAAAAGTTTTCCGGGAGTTAATTTTTTAATTGTTTTTCTATATTTTGCACCGACATGCATGGTTTAAAATACAAAACTGAGAGCTGCTCTCTTTTTCTTTTAATCTTCATACAAAATGCTTTTAGAGAGAAAGAAAAAAATGTTTTCTGAAAATTGAATTAGGAAAAGTTCTTAAATCAAGATGGCAGATAAACTTATGTAGCAGTTTTTCATTTTATTAAAAATGTAATTCGTTTTTTTAACATCACTGGATGCATGAACTTAGGCCATTCTTTTCAAATAATTCTAATTCATTTTAATAAAATATTCCACCGCATTGATCTAATACTAATACCATGCAAGATCTGCATAAAAGGCAGGCACAGAAATTTTATTCTGTAAAGAAAATTTTTCAATTACTTCACAGAATTTCTGAATGCATGCTTTTCCTTTTCAATTCGGAGTGAAATCAAATTAGGATTAAAACAGCTTAAGGAAAGATGGCGTCCTAATTTTAATACTTTTTCCATTTAATTTAGAGTTCTTGTACCATGAAAAAGTATTGAGAAATAAAATATAAAGTTCTCTTTACATTTGGGATTTATGAAATTACTTTATTTAAATCTTTTTCTCTTAAAATGTATTTTAATTTTAAAGAAGATTAGAATTTTATGAACATGCTTATATAATACATGGATATACTTCTATAATTCAATATTTTCTGTAAGAAACTTTTTAAAAAAGTTCTTTTTATATGTTAAAATTTAAATGAAACAACTCTTGTTATGGATCTCTACGTGTAATTTTCTATTGACTCATGTTAATAAAAATTTTATTTAGAAAGATGTAAAGGAACTTGAAATTTTTAATTGTAAGCTTGTAATTCTAAAAAATTTCTTCTTCTTCATTAAATTCGTTTGAATAATATAGTTATCTTTTAAAAATTTATTATCATGCAAAAATTAATTAATAAAACTGTTGAATTAAAACGACCAAATTAATCAATAATTTTTTTAAAATTTAATTGAAATATAGTGCTGGAAATATACATAGCTATTTACTCTATGTTACTGTGAAAAATTGAATTTGTAACATTCAAGAGGATATATTGAAGTAACACTAAATGATAATTCGTAATCAATGAACAAGCATTTTAATCATTATTACAAGCATTACAGTGTAATCATTTTATATAAGCATTCATAAATTTGCAGACACTACCTAAGGAATATGATCATTACCAATAAATGTCGTTTGACTAATTATATTTTCAATAATCTAAATATTTCAAAATTTTGAATTTCACTGCAAATTAATATTGGTGATCGAATTGCATGCAAATAGACATATCCAAATCTTTCATTTTCTTATTATTTATGAGATAAATATTTTCGATATTAGGCATAAAACATTACAGAAATATCTTCTCTATAAAGCAGAAATGATTCCTCTCTTGAATTATGGGTGTCTTCAGGAGAATTTATTGGGGCACATCAAAAAACATTAAAATCCAAACCCATGAAGTAACGAATATTTAATGGTAAATTAACTTGAAGACTACGGAAACAGAAACACTATTTTCCGTTTCCAATAAGTGGAAAATGTTTGCTGGTTATAAAAGCGTTTCTTACTCGAAATTGTATTCGCCTGTCAAACTGCAAAAGTGATGGCTGCTTTCACAGCAGCTTTAATTAAGGAATTTGAAGGCGGTCGCCATTTTCCAAGTTATTGCAAGAAAACTTCTTAAATGAAAGAAGAAAATATCAAAAACAATGCGCTTTAATTGTTTCATTCCGATTTGAAATGATTTCTAACCTTCTTTCCTCCAAGAATTTGATTGAGTTTCGTGATTCGCCTTGTTTCCATTCTTGGATGACATGAGCCGCCTTCAGTTATTTTGACAATAAATCCAAACATTTTAAATTAAGTGACATATAAACTATTGGATGAGGAGGAACAGGGTACTTTGTTTAGTTGAAGTGCCAAATATTTTATAGCATTAAAAATAACGTTATGTAAAACATCAACAGGAAATTGTGTTTCTATGAAAGTCCTTATTCAGCTGCTATCCATTGTTTTCAAGTTTCTTAGTTACTTGAAATTTTCTCTAATTAAAGGTGAAATAATCTTTATTTTGACATTATGTTCAAACTAGGTTGGCTATTCTTTTAAAAGCATATGAAAGAAGTACGAAATAATGTTAATAAATTGATTACGGCCAGGTTCTGTTTGATTCTTGTTTGAATTCAATTAAAGTAATTGGAAAGATTTATTAAATTAAAAAGAAAGGAATGGTTAATAAAATCATCTTTATTCGTTTTACTTAGAAACCGTATCATTTTACACAAACATAACTACCCAGAAAGTAGAACAAACCAAGAGAAAAAAATGAAATACACAACAAAGAAAGTAGAGTATTTCACCAGTAGTCATTTCAGAGGTTCATGAGAGTTTTTCAAAACTCTCATAAACCTCTGTAATAACTATTTTATTATTCAGTGTGTGGATGAGTTTACTCAGATATAAAATCTGACATAGAAATCGAGATAAGAAAATTAGAGAGACAATTCAGATAATTAGATGAAGAAGTTACTCTCTTTTCAAACATGCAAACCAAGAAGATATTTCACTAATAGTTTTCAAAATTCTTATGAATCTCAGGAATAACAGATTTGTTATTATGGATGGGTTTACTCAGACATAAAAATCGTGCCTAGAAAATTAGAGAAATTACTCTTGATTCGAAATACAAATTACTTTCAAAACAAAAAGGTAGATTATTTCATTAATAGTTTTCAAAACTCTTATGAACTTAGAAATAACTGATTTGTTAATTAATATGGAGGGGTTTACTCAGATATAAAGCCAGGCATAGGAATTGTGCTTAGAAAATAAGAGGATTTATTCATATAATTAGACAAAAAAAATTGCTCTCTTGTTTACAACATTCAAATTAAGAAGGTAGAGTATTTTATTAATAGTGTAAAAATATCATAAACCTCTGAAATGGCCGCTCTATTGTTTACTGTGTGGATGCGTTTACTCAAACATAAAGTAAGACACAGAAATCGCGCTCAAAAAACTAGAAAAATTACTGAGAAAATTAGATATAGAAGTCGCTCCCCTTTTTTACAACATTCGAGTTGAAATATAGAGTATTTCATAAGTCGTTTTCAAAGTTGTCATTAACCTCTGAAATGATTGTATTACTATGTAACGTATGGTTGAGTTTACTCAGACATCCATTGCAATATATTCATACAAAATTACAATATATTACAATTACAATAAATTATAATTACAATAAATTACAATTACAATAAATTATAATTACAATAAATTACAATTACAATAAATTATAATTACAATAAATTACAATATATTACAACAATTACAATAAATTACAATATATTACTACAATTACAATATATTACAACAGTTACAATAAATTACAATATATTACAACAATTACAATAAATTACAACAATTACAATATCTTACAACAATTACAATATCTTACAACAATTACAATATATGCATACACATTCCATGTATATGCAAACAAGATATGCATATACATGGAATATTATAAAATTTATGGCATTCTTTATTAATAATGTATGGAGTTAAATCAAGAGTATAAATATGGTAATATTGAACAAAATATAGAAATCACTCAGAATATGAAAGAAATTACTAAGGTAATTAGACGCAGAATTCACAGTCTTTTTTACAAGAATGTTAGAGATAGACAGAGTTGTATTAGAAACACATATATTTAGTATTTTATGGTTAAGATATGTTATGTATCAAAGTTAATTTGATAAAACTTTCAATTTCTGCTCTTAATGCATTATTATAAACATTTATAATATTCTCATAATATTTTAAAACTCAAATTTATCTATTTGAATATTAAATTTGTCTTTCGAATATAAAAAAATATGCATATACATGGAATATTATAAAATTTAAGGGATTCTTTATTAATAATGTATGAAGTTAAATCAAGAGAAAAAATATGGCAATATTGAACAAAATATTGAATAAAAAAGTATAATCATGTGATTGGTAAAAAATGTAAAGCAGTATCTAAATTTCTCATTCATTTAACTGGTTTCTTTTCAATAATAAAGAGTTTACAGAGAATTCTATTAATTTAAATTAAAAAAAAATAAACTCTAAAGAAAAAATAAATAACTTTCATGTCAAAAGTATCAGAAAAAAAAATAAAAAGACTGAAATTAACCATACTTCAAAAATAAAAAAAAAGGTAAGATTTGTTTTATGAACATGATAATTAAAAATATGATAAAAAAAGGAATCTTTGAGAAACTTTTCTGAAAAGAAATCCAGTAACATAATAATTTTTAGTGACAGTTCTTAAAAAGTTTGAAAACTTCAGCAATTTATTTAATTTGCAACTTGCATGCACATTTTCATATAAAAAAACCCATAACCGTAATTTTGGTTGGGTATAATAGAAACATATACTCCTCCTGTTTTAATCTAAAAGAAACAACGTTTAATATAACTAAAAAGTTTTCCGGGGAAAAATTAATATATTACTGGATTTTTTTTTTTATAAAAGTTTCTCAAAGATTCATTTTTTTAATCATATTTTTAAATAGCATATTCTTAAAACAAATCTTTCTTTTTTTATTTTTGAAGTATGTTTAATTTCAATCTTTTTTATTTTTCTGTAACTTTTAACGTGAAAGTTATTTACTTTTACGTAGCTATATACAATTCTTTAGAGTTTCTTATAAAAAAATTTTAAGTTAAGAAAATCCTCTCTATAAGCTTTTTATTATTGAAAAGAATCCATTAAATTGATTGAGAAATTTAGATACTGCTTTGCATTTTTAACACTCAGATGATTACAGGATTCTCATCAATATTTTGGTTTTCAATATTTTGTTCAATATAGCACACTTTTATTCTTTTGATTTAACTTCATACATTATCAATAAATTATCCTTAAATGTTTTAATATTCCATTTGTATTTTGTTGTTTTTTTATATCCAAAAGACAAATTTAATATTCAAATGCATAAATTTCAGTTTTAAAATATTATGAGAACTTTATAATTTTTACAGCATTGTATTTAGAGCACAAAATAAAATTTTTACCATGTGAACTATGATATAACAATAATACATCTAAACTATAAAAAACTAAACACACTCATGTCCGAAATTATCATTGCATACATAAATTCACGGTTTTCTCAGAAACCGTAAGCTATAAATGTATGAATTTGCCTGGAAAGTTACATAACATTATGACTTATAAACACAAAGGAAAAATGTACGATCACTGCATATGATATATAATTTTAGCATGAAATAATAAAAATTATAATATAATGTGACTTCGAGAATTCAGTAAAAAAATCAATAACTCAGAAAAAAAAGAAGCATTAAGAATTTAATATAGATTGTTTTCATGGTGATAATAGCATCTCTAGTCGAAACAATTCTATAAATTTCCAGAGTTATTTCAATTAAATTTAACAGTTTTAATTATAAATTGTGTCGTCTTAATTCTTCAATTTTATTAATTAATTTTCGCATAATAATAAGTTTTTAAAAGATAATTATATTATTCAAACACATTTTAATGAAGAAAAAGGAATTTTATAGTGCAATAAGCTTTAAATTTCAAGTTTATTTTTTACTTCTTTTAAACAAAACTTTTAATAACTGAAGGCAACATTAAATTACACGTAGAAGTTCATAATCAGTGTTGTTTCATATAAATTTTAACATATAAGAATAACATTATTTAAAAAGTTCTTTATAGAAAAGTATTGAATTATTGAAGTATTTCCATGCATGTTCATAAACTTCTAATCTGTTTTTAAATTAAAGTACATTTTACGAGAAAAAGATTTAAATAAAATAATCTGACAAATCCCAAATGTAAGGAGAACTTTATATTTCATTTCTTCAATACTTTTTCATGTTACAACGAACTCTAAAATAAATGGAAAAATATTAAAATTAGGAAGACATCTTTTCTTTTAGCTTTTTTTATTATAAATTTAATTTCATCCCTGAATTGAAAAGGAATAGCATGCATTCAGAAATTTTGTGGAGTAATTGAAAAATTTTCTTCATAGAATAAAATTCTTTGCCCGCCTTTTAAGCAGATCTTGCATGGTATTAATATTACATTAATTCGCTGGAATATTTTATTAAAATGAATTAGAATTATTTGAAAAGAATGGCCTAAGTTCATGTATCCAGTGATGTTAAAAAACGAATTTCATTTTTAATAAAATGAAAAATTGCTACATAAGTTTATCTGTCATCTGGATTAAAGAACACTTCTTTTCCTAATTCAATTTTCAGAGAAACTTTTTTTTTCTTTCTTTCTAAAAACATTTTAATATAAATGTGGCAATATTGGACACAAAAATCGAAAACAAAAATATTGAATATAAAAGTACAATCTTGTGACTGGTAAGAAGTCATAAGAAGTAAGTAAGTGTTTTAATCAATAACCAAATTTCTCAATCATTTCTCAATTTTCGTTTCAAATATAAAGAGTTTATAAAAACTTCTTTTATAGCTAACACTGAAGAACTGCTTATAAATAAAAATAAATTATTTTCATGTTAATAGTTATAGGAAAAATAAGAAGATTGAAATTACTCATACTTCAAAAATAAAAAAAAAAGAAAGTTTTATTTTAGGAATATGATGATTAAAAAGATGATAAGAAAATAATCTATGAGAAACATTTCTGAAAAGAAATCAAGTAACATAGCGATTTTAGTGACAGTTCTTAAAAAGTTAAAAAAAAAAATCAGCAATTTATTTAATTTGCAAATTTTATGCACATTTTCATATAAAAAAAATTATAGCCCTAATTTTGGCTCGGATATAATTGAAACATATACTGCGTTCGCTTTAATCTAAAAGAAACAACGTTTATTATAACTAAAAAGTTTTCCGGGAACTAATTTTTTAATTTTTTTCTACATTTTGCACCATCATGCATCACTTAAAATATATAATTGAGAGCTGTCCTTTTTTCCTTTTAATCTTCGTTCAAATGTTTTTAGAAAGAAAGAAAAAGAAATGTTTCTCTGAAAAATGAATTAGGAAAAGAAGTGTTCTTTAATCAAGATGTCAGATAAACATATGTAGCAATTTTTTTTATTAAAAATGTAAAGTCGTTTTTTAACGTCACTGGATACATGAACTTAGGCCATTTTTTTCAAATAATTATAATTCGTTTGAATAAAATATTCCAGCGCATTAATGTAATACTAATACCATGCAAGATCTGCATAAAAGGCCGGCAAAGAAATTTTATTCTACGAAGAAAATTTTTCAATTACTTCACAGAATTTCTGAATGCATGCTTTTCCTTTTCAATTCAGGAATGAAATTAAATTAGGATTAAAACAGCTTAAGTTAAGATGTCTTCCTAATTTTAATACTTTTTTCATTTAATTTAGAGTTCGTTGTACCATGAAAAAGTATTAAGAATTAAAATATAAAATTCTCTTTACATTTGGAATTTGTTCAAATTATTTTATTTAAATCTTTTTCTCTTAAAATGTATTTTAATTTTAAAGAAGATTAGAATTTTATGAACATGCTTATATAATACATGGAAATACTTCAATAATTCAATATTTTCTGAAAGAAACTTTTTAATAAAGTTCTTTTTATATGTTAAAATTTAAATGAAACAACTCTGGTTACGGATAACCAGAGTTGTAATTACGTGTAATTTTCTATTGACTCTTGTTAATAAAAATTTTGTTTAGAAAGATGTAAAGGAACTTGAAATTTTTAATTGTAAGCTTATAATTCTATAAAATTGCTTCTTCTTCATTAAATTCGTTTGAATAATATAGTTATCTTTTAGAAATTTATTATCATGCAAAAATTAATTAATAAAACTGTAGAATTAAAACGACCAAATTTATCAATAATATTTTAATTTTAATTGAAATATAATGCTGGAAATATACATAGATGTTTACTTTATGTTACTGTGAGAAATTGAATTTGTAACATTCAAGAAGATATATTGAAGGAACACTAAATGATAATTCGTAATCAATGAACAAGCATTTTAATCATTGTTACAAGCATTACAGTATAATCATTTTATATAAGCATTCATAAATTTGCAGACACTAAATAAGAAATATTCTCATTACCAATAAATGTAGCTGACTAATTATATTTTCAATAATCTAAATACTTCAAAATATTGAATTTTACTGCAAATTCATATTGGTGATCGAATTGCATACAATTAGACATGTCAAAATCTTTCATTTTCTTATTATTTATGAGATAAATATTTTCAATATTAGGCATAAAACATTACAGAAATATATTTTCTAAAATGCAGAAATGACAAAAACACCATTTCCCGTTTCCAATAAATGGAAAATGTTTGTTGGTTACACCAGCGTTTCTTACTCGAAATTGTACTCGCCTGTCAAACTGCAAAAGTTATGGCTGCTTTCACAGCAGCTTTAATTAAGGAATTTGAAGTGGGTCGCCATTTCCCCAGTTACTGGAAGGAAACTTCTTAAATGGAAGAAAAAAATATCAAAAACAATGCACTTTGATAGCTTCGTTCCGATTTGAAAGTATTTCTAATCCTTTTTTCCCCATGAATTTAATTCAGTTTCGTGATTTGTCTTGTTTCCATTCTTGGATGACAGTTAGTTTGACAATGAATCCGAACATTTTAAATTATGTGACATATAAACTATTGGTTGAAGAGGAACAAAGAACGTTGTTTAGTTGAAGTGCCAAATATTTCATATCATTAGAAATAAAGTAATGTAAAAGATCAATAGGGAATTGCGTTACTATGAAATTTCTTATTCAGCTGCTATTCATTGTTTTCAAGTTTCTTAGATGGTAGAAATCTTCTCTAATTTAAGGTTAAATTGTCCTTACTTTTAAGCAGTGTTCAAACTAGGTTGACTGTTCTTTTCAAAGCATTTGAAAGAAGTAAAAAATAATGAAATAATTTCAGCCAAAATCTGTTTGAATCTTGTTTGGATTCAGTTATTGCAAGTGTAACGATTAATTAAGTTAAAAAGAAGTAAATGGTTAATTGAAACATCTTTGTGTGTTTTACTTAGAAATGGCATCATTTTACACGAACACAAATAGCAAGAAAGTAATACAAACCAAGAGTAAAAAAAAAAACATACAAAACCAAGGAAGTATAGTATTTCACCAGTAGTTTTCAAAACTGTAATGGACCTCTGGTCAATTATTTAGGGGGTGAATGAATCAGTTATAGAAATCGCGCTCAGAAAATTAGAGAAATTACTCAGATAATTAGACATAGAAATCGCTCCCTTTTTTACAACATTCAAAACAAGATGTTCCAAATCTGTTAGGATCCTCGGAAATAATTAATTTGTTATTTAGTATAGGCGAGTTAATTCAGATATATATGAAACAATTCCAGTCGAAAGTCCATATTTAAAAAAATCCAATTAATCTGGTCAAATTTTAAAATCCATTTAATTTATAGGAATTTAAATAAATTTTAACGACTATTCATAACAAAACTAGGTCATATTAATTAATTTAAAATTTTTTGCTGAGAAAGGAATACAGACATATATTTCACTCTATGGCTAATTAAGTAATTCATCTAGCATAATTTCTCAATTTTCTTATAATGGTTCCTGTAGACACTACATATGAAATACCCTCATTACTAATAAATACAGTTTGGCCGATTATAAAATTATATTTTCATTGGCAAAATAATTAAAAATTTTGAATTTTAAAAGCAAATTAAATATTGGTGGACAAAATACATGTAATTAGACATGACAAAAGATTTCAATTTCTTATTTATGAGATAAATATTTTTGATATTTGATATAAAATATTGCACGAATATCTTCTCCGTAATGCAGAAATGATTACTTTCTTGAATTATGTGTGTCTCCAGGAGAAGCTAATGGGGCACAACGAAAAATATGAAAATCCAAACCCATGAAGTAACGAATATTTAATGGCAAATTAACGTCAAGACTACGGAAACAGAAACACTATTTTCCGTTTCCAATAAATGAAAAGTGTTTGCTGGTTACAACAGCGTTTCTTACCCGAAATTGTATTCGCCTGTCAAACTGCAAAAGTGATGGCTGCTTTCACAGCAGCTTTAATTAAGGAACTTGAAGGCGGTCGCCATTTCCGAGTTACTGCAAGAAAACTTTTTAAATGGAAGAAAAAAATATCTTAAACACTGAACTTTGATAGCTTCGTTCCGATTTGAAATGATTTCCAACCCTCTTTCCTCCAAGAATTTAATTGTGTTTTGTGATTTGCCTTGTTTCCATTCTTGGATGACAGTTAGTTTCACAATGAATCCAAACATTTTAAATTACGTAACATATCAGCTAGGGGTAACAAAGAACATTGTTTAGTTGAAGTGCCATATATTTTATGGCATTAAAAATAACGTAGTGTAAAACATCTATAGGAAATTGTGTTTTTATGAAAGTTCTTATTCAGCTGCTATTCTTTGTTTTCCAGTTTCTTAGTTAGCAGAAATTTTCTCTAATTAAAGGTGAAATTGTTCTTACTTTGAAGCGAGGTTTAAACTAGGCTGACTATGCATTTCAAAGCATTAGAAAGAGATATAAAATCATTTTAGTGAAATAATTACGGTCAGGTTAATTTTGATTTAAATTAAAGTAAATGGAAAGATTTATTAAATTAAGAAGAAGGAAATGATTAATTAAAACATATATGTTCGTTTTAGTTAGAAATCGCATCATTTTACACATACACAACTGCCAAGAATGTAGAACAAATCATGAGAAAAAACAAAGAATATATAGTATTTCTCCAGTAGTTTAAAAAACTGCCTTTTAGCTCTGTTCTATTGCTTAGTGTATGGATGAGTATTTACTCAAATAATTGGAAAACAAATTGCTCTCCTTTCTTACAACGTTCGAACCAAGTCGGCAAAATATTCCTCTAATAGTTTCTAAAATTGTTAAATTTTAAAGCATATTAAATATTGGTGGATGAAACGCATGTAACTAGACATGTCAAAATCCTTCAATTTCTTATTATTTATGAGATAAATATTTTCGATATCAGGAATAATACATTACAGAAATATCTTTTTTAAAATGCAGAAATGATTCCTTTCTGGAATTATGGGTGTCTTTAGGAGAATTTAATGGGGCACATCAAAAAATATTAAAATCCAAACCCATGAAGTAAAGAATATTTAATGGTAAATTAACGTCAAGGCTGTGGAAACAGAAACACCGTTTTCCGTTTCTAATAAATGAAAAATGCTTGCTGGTTACCACAGCGTTTCTTACTCGAAATTGAATTCGCCTGTCAAACTGCAAAAGTGATGGCTGCTTTCACAGCAGCTTTAATTAAGGAGTTTGATTAAGGAATTGAATTAGCCATTTCCCCAGTTGCTGCAAGAAAACTTCATAAATGGAAGAAGAAAATATCAAAAACAATGCATTTTGATAGCATTCATTCCAATTTGAAATGATTTCTAACCCTCTTTCCCCCAAGAATTTAATTCAGTTTCGTGATTTGCCTTGTTTCTATTATTGGATGACATGGGCCGCCTCCAATTATTTTGACAATAAATCCAAACATTTTTAATTTCATGACATGTAAAATATTGGTTGAGGAGGAACAAAGAACGTTGTTTAGTTGAAGTGTCAAATATTTCATAGCATTAAAAATAACTCAATGTAACACATCAATAGGAAATTGTGCTTCTAAGAAGTTCTTATTCAGCTGCCATTTATTGTTTTCAAATTTCTTAGTGTGTAGAAATGTTCTCAAATTAATTGTAAAATTGTCCTTACTTCGGAGTTAAGTTAAAACTAGGTTGATTTTCTTTTTAAAGCATTTGAAAGAATTATAAAATAATGATAATGAAATAATTGCGTTCAGGTTTTGTTTGAATGTTGTTTGGATTCAGTTAAAGGAAGGGAAAGATTTGTTGAATTATAAATAAGGAAATTGTTACGTCGAAACCTAGGTTCCCCTGCTTAGGGAAGGTCAACGCCCTATGCCCAGAAACACACCCTGTCTGTGGGGGTGTCCGGTGGGGGGTGAGTTCCAGGGTGAGAGAGAAACAATGTAAGTAAAGGGATTTGAGCAACTGCGACCAAAGAGAGAGGTCGTGTAGCAGTGCATCTCCGAGCATGATGGCTGCATAATTAAAAGAGTTGAACTTCTGTAACCAACGAGAAAGGTTGCGTGTGGCAGTCCATCCATGAGTGCGATGGCTGCATAAATAAATGAGTTCAATAAGTGTAACCCCAGAGAGAGGTTGTGTGGTCAGTTCATCTTCGAGTTTGACGGCTGCCTAAGTAAAGGAAATTTATTTACTTACAGTCCACTGTGTAGAATATTATTGGAGTTTATTCGTATGTGTAAGCTATCGAACATTTTGGTCCAGTCTCCCGGAGACGGATTAGTTGTGAGATAGAGTGATCCATTGGATTTCCACGAATCGTTGGCTGTATTCTACCATGAGTTCGGTAGGTGAAGTTTAATAATTCTAAAGTGTTGGACATTTAGCTGGATTTAGTATATAGTATAGTGTGTCTATTACTAAAGTATAGTGTCTTTATTGTGGATATTACCTAATTAGCATGGTCGATTGTTTAGTTTGAGTTTTTATGTGTTAGTTGCCTTCGTTTGTTGTGTTGATTTAGGTTAATTAAGGAGTAGAATTAGAGTGTTTAGTTTGACAGGTTTTGTTAAGTTCTGCAGTGCATTGTTTTAGGGAATCTAAGTGAATAAACAATGTCTGTTACTTTAAATCTAAAGAAGGATGAGCTAAAAGAGGTAGCGGAAGAGATAGGCTTAACCATTCCACTCAATGCTAGAAAAATAGATTTGATTGACTTGATCAAATCCAGTCATGTCTATAGAAGCAGGGTTGAAATAGTGCGCAATCTTGTAGATGATATTTTGGAAGAAAGGAGGGAAAAGAAAGAAAAATTCGAAAGAAACAAACGAGAAAGTGAAATAAAATTAGAGATGGAGAAAATTCATTTGGCTAAACTTGAAAAAGAGTTGGAACTTGCAAAATTTAAAAGGGATTTAGCTAAAATTCCCAATTTAGCTATAATAAAGGAGTGAGTGATGACTCTTTGTCTTCCTCAACTGAAGATGAGTCATGGCCCAATAATTTAGATTCTTCAACTTCTAATAAGAAAAATGTTACTCCATTATCAGTTGTGAAGCCAACATCAAACGTGTGTAATCTTACTCCCCGACCATTTTCCAATGTTTATAATTCAAGTTGTTTTGCGTCAAAGACTTCTGCACAGCAAAGCAGTGCAAAAACTGACAATGTTCCAGAAAAAGGTGTTTCTGACAAAGTCAGTACAAAAGAGAATTTGAACGAATCTAAGAAATCAAGTGATTCAAACAGCAACACTTCTCTCCACCAAACTCGAACCTCTCATATTCCCTCAACAACATCATCTGTGTTAGAAGCAAGTAAAGAGAAACCTAAATCTATTGAGCCTCGCAGTGTAAAACCTGTAGTTCCTTCTAAGCCTGCATTACCTGTAAAGCCTATGATTTCTAATCGACCACGTACTTCTGTGAAAGAAAATGATGTTGAGGAGAGATATATGGAAAATTCAAATCTTATTCTTCAGAATACTGTGTTTGGCTTTATGGTGTCTGGGTGCAGCACCACAGGAAATGTAAATAGAGAACATTGTGGACTATCCACATATAAAGTTGAGTTTCCATTGAGAAAAATTTGGCCAATAGAAGGGTTTGAGAAATTGGAATTAACAAGTGATAGGGAAAATTCTATTTGCGAGAGAATAATTGAGGAAAAAGTACCAGATGCTACTTATTCAACTCATCATGGCGTTTACCGGCCTGAGAAATTACAAGTATTTAATTGTTCCTCAAAGACCTTGAATGGAGCTACTATCAACGGATCAGAGATAAGAGTGGACCCATCCCGAGCTGGTGGAGTTAAACGAGGAGACCGTGGTGATGGAGACATCCGTGGCAGTAAAGATGGTGGCTATTCCAGGGAAGATAAACGAGGAGACTGTGGAGGAGGAGAATGCCGTGGAGTCAGAGGAGATGCTTTCCGTTATGGATTAGATAGAGGAAGCAGATATGATAAACCATCATTTGGAGGTGGTGGAGTCTACAGGAGTCGTTCAATTATGGGACCGTCGAAGAAACAGAGGTGGCTGGTAAGGGAACATGCACTGAACAGCAAATGCTATTGCCGAATCTCAACTGTTCGTGTGAGAGTATAACATCTGTTACAGTTGGTGTTTAATATGCTTCAATGGTCTTCAACGTTTAATTTTGAGGATTCATCAACTACCTTTGTGAGTGTGCCTTGAAGCTTAAGAAATCTAAGTAGTTTATTGGAGTGATTCGAAATCAAGTGATTAAAAGACTTTCGTGCTCATCAGAGTTGCTACAATTCATCGATTGTCATCTGATTTCCAGAGATACCACATTAGGTGAGACCAGAGTTCCTGGCTGGAGAAAAGTATCCTGATCAACCGATTCAGATCCTTGAAATACAGGACGAGAACTTTTCTGAACTGAGTGATCCAGTGTTGGTGAGAACAAACTCTTTATGAAACAAGTGACTGAAATTTCATGAACTATTTATTGAGTTTAAGTAATATTTATATAAAAGTTTAGGTATTTAAGTTACATATTTAGATTTATTAGAAATACCAGGTGTTTGTCATTTAAATTAAATTATTCAACTGATAATTTATTTATATTGATAATTTATATATATTATTATTGCTTAGTTATTCATGCATGATAGAAATTAATATTGCTGAGATATTTCTAGTAAACTCTATTCAACAAGAAAAGTTTTCAAGAGTCTATTGAAAGATAAGAAACTTATGTCGAAGAGTAAATTAAAATCTTTAAATCCCCTTTTAGATTTAGATGGAATCTTCAGAGTAGATGGACGTTTGAGTAATGCGGAATGTAGTTGTGATAATATACACCGTATAATTTTGCCTAAAAAAACATGCATTTACTGAGATGTTAATTTCTTATTACCATATAAAATATTTTCATATAGGATTATCTGCTCCTTTGTGTCATGTAAGTGAGAAATTCTGCCCTATAGGTGGAAAATCTATTTGCAGAAAAATAGTGCATAAATGTGTTATCGGTTAGAAGTAAAACCTATTGTGTCAACACAATTAATGGGTAGTTAACCAAGAGATAGAGTTACCTTGAATTATCCATTTAGTGTTTCAGGAGTAGATGTCTGTGGACCCTTTTTGGTTAAAATTGGTAAACAAAGAAAGAATATTGTGTGTAAAATGTATGTATGTTATTTGTTTGTTTTGTATTTAAGGCAGTACATATTGAGATTGTTTCTGATTTATCATTCTAATCCTTTATAGCTGCTTTAAAAAGATTTATTGCACGTAGAGGCAAATGTGCTAAATTATACTCTGATAATGCAAAGAATTTTGTAGGTGCGAACAGAGAAATTCAAAAGTTTCATGAGTTAGTTATTAATCCTGAGATTAAGTTACCTTCATATTTATGTGAAGAAGGTATCAAATGGAAATTTATTCCCCCTCGAGCTCAAATTTTGGTGGTCTCTGGGAAGCGGCCTTTAAATCATTTAAGTTTCATTTCAGAAGAGTAGTTAAAGGTGCTAGTTTAAATTATGGAGTTTTTAACTGTGAGTATACAAACTGAAGCAATTTTGAATTCTAGAGCATTGAGTCCAATTTCTACTGATACTGATAACTGATAGTGATAGTGAAGTTTTAACTCTAGCCCATTTTTTGATTAATAGATCAATGAACGCTATTTTAGAGCCTAATTTAATTGATTTAAAAGATAATAATAAGTGGCAAAGGCTAAAATAATTCAATTAGTGTGGAAAAAATGGCACCGTAGCTATTTAAGTGAATTGCAACAAAGAAATAAATGGGTCTTTGAAAAAGACAATGTAAACATTGGTGATTTAGTGCTATTGGTTGAAGATAATTTACCTACTTACAAATGGTCTCTAAGCAGAATAATTAATATTTATTATAGTGTTGATAATAAAATCAGAGTACTTAATAAAAGCCCAGAGTGGAATTCTTAAGAGACCAGTATCAAAACTGTGTGTTTTGCCTATGCCAAAGTAATTTCCTTTAGAGTACTTTTGTTATATTCATGGTATTAGGTTTGTAATTTGTTAAATTTAGTACAATGTATGCATATATTCATTTTTTCAATGACTTATTATATGTTTAGAATTGTTAATTTGTATGTTAGAATGATTTATTGTATATTATTGAATGTTTAGTAAACATATCAATGGGTGGCGGTATGTTACGTCGAAACCTAGGTTCCCCTGCTTAGGGGAGGTCAACGCCCTATGCCCAGAAAAACACCCTGTCTGTGGGGGTGTCTGGTGGGGGTGAGGGCCAGGGAGAGAGAGAAAGAATGTAAGGAAAGGGAGTTGGGCAACTTCGACCAAAGAGAGAGGTTGTGTAGCAGTGCATCTCCGAGCATGATGACTGCATAATTAAAAGAGTTGAACTTCTGTAACCAACGAGAAAGGTTGCGTGTGGCAGTCCATCCATGAGTGCGATGGCTGCATAAATAAATGAGTTCAATAAGTGTAACCCCAGAGAGAGGTTGCGTGGTCAGTTCATCTTCGAGTTTGATGGCTGCCTAAGTAAAGGAAATTTATTTACTTACAGTTCACTGTGTCGAATATTATTGGAGTTTATTGGTAGGTGTAAGTTATCGAACAGAAATGGTTAATTAAAACATTTATATTTGTTTCACTTACAAGTCGCATCATTTTACACAAATAGAACTACCCAGAAAGTAGAACAATCCAAAGAAAAAAAAAAACACTTAGAAATCCAAGAATGTCTAGTATTTTACCATTAGTTATGAAACTGTCATAGACCTTTTTTCTGTTATTTAGTGTGCGACTCAGTTTACTCAGACATAAAAATCGTACTCAGAAAATTAAAGAAATTACTCATAATTAGACATGGAAATCGCTCCCATTTTTTACAACATTCGAACCAAGAAAGCAGATTATTTCACTAATAATTTCGAAAATTACTAAATTTTAAAGCAACTTAAATATTGGTGGACGAAATTGCTGCCTTTAGACTTGCCAAAATCTTTCATTTTTATGCTTTTATTTATTATTTATGAAATAAATATTTTTGATATTAGGACAAAATATTACAGACATATCTTCTCAAAAATGCAGAAATGACCTCTTGCTTGAATTATGGATGTCTTCAGGAGAATTTAATGGGGCACATCGAAAAATGTTAAAATCCAAACCCATGAAGTAACGAATATTCAATGTCAAATTACGTAAGGGCTGCGGAAACAGAAACACTATTTTCCGTTTCAAATAAATGAAAAATGCTTGCTGGTTATAACAGCGTTTCTTACTCGAAATTGTATTCGCCTGTCAAACTGCAAAAGTGATGGCTGCTTTCGTAGCAGCTTTAATTAAGGAATTTGAAGGCGGTCGCCATTTTCCCAGTTACTACAAGAAAACTTCTTAAATGGAAGAAGAAAATATCAGAAACAATACGCTTTGATAGCTCCGTTCCGATTTGAAATGATTTCTAACCCTCTTTCTTCAAGAATTTAATTGAGTTTCGTGATTTGCCTGTTTCCATTCTTGGATGGCAGTTAGTTTGACAATGAATCCAAACATTTTAAATTACGTTTCATTTAAACTATTGGTCGAAGAGGAAGAAAGAACGTTGTTCAGTTGAAGTGTCAAATATTTTACAGCACTAAAAAACGTAATGTAAAACATCTGTATTAAGTTGTATTTCTGTGAAAGTTCTTATTCAGCTGCTATTTATTTTTTTTTCAAGTTTCTTAGTGGGTAGAAATTTTCTTTAATTAAATGTGAAATTGCCCTAAATGTTCAAACTGTTCTTCTCAAAGCATTTGAAAAATATATAAAATGAATATTGAAACATGCATTGAAAAATATATAAATGAATATATATTAATATATGTTAAAGAAATAATTACGGTCATGATCTGTTTGAATCCTACTTGTATTTAATTAAAGTAAGTGGAAATATTTATTAAATTAAAAAGAAGAAAATAGTTAATTAAAACATCATTGTTCGTTTCACTGAGAATGGAATTTTTTCACACACACACACAAAAAAAAATACAAAGAAATTAGAACAAACTAAGAAAAAAAGACGAAGTACAAAACCCAAAATGTAGAATATTTCCCCAGTAGCTTTTAGAACTGCCATGGATCTCCGAAATGAATGTTCTATTAATGAGTGTGGTCAGATATAAATTCAGACGTAGACAATGCGTTTAAAAAATTAGAAAATTACTCAGATAATTAGACAAAGAAATCGTCCCTTTTTTACAATCTTCAAACCCAGAAATTAGAGTATTTCAATAATAATAGAGAATTTAGTGATTCTCTTAAGTGTTATGAATATCTAAAATGACTCTGCTATTATTTAATGTGTGATGTGTTTATTCAGAAAGTCAGAGTCAGAAATCGTGTTCATAAAATTAGAGAAATTACTCATAATTCGACATAGAAATTACTTCCTTTTTTACAACATACAGACCTCGAAGTTAGAGTATTTCATATACATTTTTCAAAACTGTTATGAATCTGTGAAATAATTGATTTGCTATTAAATAAATACCAGTTTACTCAGACTTAAAATCAAACATAGAAATCACACTGAAAAAATTAGAGAAATTACTGAGAAATTTAGAGATATAATTCGCTCTCTTTTTCATAACATTTTTATAGACAGACAGAGTTGTATTAAAACAAATATATTTAGTTATACATGGTTCAGATATATTATGTATCAAAACTTATATGGTAAAAAATTTATAATGTGCTCTAAATGCGTTGTAAAAATTGATAATATTCTCATGATATTTTAAAAATCAAATTTATATAAATATTAAATTTGCCTTTTGAATATAAAAAATATACATACATGGAATATTATTAAGTTTAAGGGGTTATTTATTGTAAGGTATGAGATTAAATTAAAAGTATAAATGCCAATATTGAACAGAAAAGTATATTCATGTGATTGCAAAAAACTTAAATCAGTATCTAAATTTCTCAATCATTTTAATGGATTCATTTCATTAATGAAGAGTTTACAGAAATTTCTAGTAGTTAAAAACATTTTTATAAGAAATTCTAAAGAACTGTTTATAAATAAAAATAAATTACTCACGTTAAACGTTACAAAAAAAATATTGAAATTAACCATATTACAAAAAAAAATGGAAGATTTGTTTTATGACTATGATAATTGAAAATATGATAAAAAAATGAATCTCTGAGAAACTTTTCTAAATCTTTTCTTTAAAAAAATTCTTTATCCAGTAATATATTAATTTTTAATGACAGTTCTTAAAAAGTTTGAAAACGTCAGAAATTTATTAAATTTGTAACTTTTATACACTTTTTCATATAAAAAACCCCCAAAAACGTAATTTTGGCTGGGTTTAATTGAAACATATACTTCGCCTTCCTTAATCTAAAAGAAACAACGTTTATTATAACTGAAAACATTTCGGAGAGTTAATTTTTAATTTTTTTTTCTACATTTCGCACCGTCATGCATCACTTAAAATACATAACTGAGAGCTGTTCTCATTTCATTTTAATCTTCGTACAAAATGTTTTTAGAAAGAAAGGAAAAAAAATGTTCCTCTGAAAATTGAATTAGGAAAAGAAGCGTCCTTTAATCAAGATGACAGATAAACTTATGTAGCTGTTTTTCATTTTATTAAAAATAAAATTCGTTTTTTAACATCACTGGATACATGAACTTAGGCCATTCTTTTCAAATAATTGTAATTCGTTTTAATAAAATATTCCAGCGTATTAATGTAATATTAATACCATGCAAGATCTGCATAAAAGGCCACTAAGTAAACTTTATTCTATGAAGAAAAATTTTCAATTACTTCGCAGAATTTCTGAATGCCTGCTTTTCAATTTCATTTCGGAATGAAATTAAATTAGGATTAAAACAGCTTAGGAAAGATGTCTTCTTAATTTTAATACTTTTTCCATTTAATTTAGAGTTCGCTGTACCATGAAAAAGTATTGAAGAAATAAAATATAAAGTTCTCTTTACATTTGAGATTTGTCAACTTATTTTATTTAAATCTTTTTCTCGTAAAATGTATTTTAATTTAAAAGCAGATTAGAAGTTTATGAACATACATGGAAATTCTTCAATAATTCAATACTTTTCTAAAAGAAACTTTTATATTAAAGTTATTTTTATTTGTTTAAATTCAAATGAAACAACACTGATCGTGAACCTCTAAGTGTAATTTTCTGTCGTCGTTCGTTCATAAAAATTTTGTTTAGGAAGCATTAAAAAATAAACTTGAAATTTAAAGCTTTAAACTCCTTAAAATTGCTTGTTCTTCATTAAAATTTGTTTTGAATAATACAGTTCTCTATTTGAAACTAAATATCATGCAAAAATAATTAATAAAATTGAAGAATTATGACGACACATTTTAAAAATAAATTTAGTTGAAATAATCCTGGAAATTTATATAATTGTTTATACTACAGTCGTTATTATCATCATGAAAACATTCCATATTAAATTCTTCATGCTTCATTTTTTTTCTGAGTTATTACTTTTTTTACTGAATTCTGTTTCTCATATTTTATTAGAATTATTATTGTTTCATGCTACTATTATATATCATATGCAGCGCTCTTAAATTTTTCTTTGTATTTATATATCATAATGTTATGTATCATTCCAGACAATTCATAAAATTATAGTTCACAGTTTCTAAGAAAGCCTTGAATTTATGCATGTAAAGATAATTTTGGACATGAGTGTGCTCAGATTTTTATAGTTTAGATATATTATGTCGATATGTTTTATATGTTTACGTTTGCCGATTTGTTTATGTTTTTTATAGTTTAGTAATATTGCATTAAAGTTCATACGGTAAAACTTTTATTTTGTGCTCTAAATAAAATGTTATAATAATTTACAATATTCTCATAATATTTTAAAACTCAAATTTATGTATGAAAATAATATTTTTCCTATTGGATATAAAAATTATACATATTATAAAATTTGAGGGATTAATTATTGATAAGGTAGGAAGTTAAGTCAAGGGTATAAATGTGTGCAATACTGAATAAAACTATTGAAAGCAAAAATATTGTTTTTGCTTTCAATAGTTTTATACACTCATGTCCATAAATTAAGGATAATTCAGAATCACACAGAAATTGAACTCTAAAATAAAAATTTCACCTGTAGAATTATCACACACATCTTGAAGAAGAATATGCAAATTACAGGAAACCACCAGATGGCGCGGATAGTACGTCACAATGACGAGACTGTAAGAGACGGGTATATAAGGAATGGTGGCAAAGAAGTAAAATTGTTCACAAGCGCTTTAAAAGCCTTTCAGTGCAATAACCGCATAGTTATGGCACAAAGGAAGCATTTGGATGATTTTTTATGTGGTAGAATTATCGGACGACTGGAATGTGGACGTACCCAGCTGGAAGTATCCGAGGAACTTGGAATCGCCCAGAGTGTCATCTCCAGGCTTTGGCAACGATTACAAGATGATGCTAATGTGTGTAGATGTTACAGCACAGGTCGCCCCCGAATTACAACGCCGAATGAGGACCGGTATTTAGCAGTTACTCCCAAAAGAAACAGACGGAGCACAGCATCAGACCTGTCTCGTCAGCTCCCTTCAGCTACCGGTACGACAGTTTCAAGGCAGACCGTATACAGACGATTAGGCCACATTGGTCTATATACTCGTAGGCCTGTCAGATGTGTTCCACTTACCGCAACTCACTGTCGCCTGCGATTAACCTGGAGTAGAGAGCATGCATTGTGGACACCGCAACAGTGGTCTTGTGTGATGTTTTCCGACGAGTCCAGGTTTAGTTTGCAGTCGGATTCTCGCCGGACTTTCATATGGAGAGCGCCAGGTACCCGTTACCACCAAGAGAGCACCATTGAACGACACCGTTACGGTGGCGCAGGATGGCTCGTTTGGGGAGGAAATATTCTTGGTCCCAGAACTGACCTGCATGTTCAGAGTGTAACGATGACAGGCCACATCTATCGGGATGTCATTCTGGAACAGCATGCACGTTTGTTTCGGGGCGCCATGGGTGCTGAATTTCTGTTGATGGATGACAACGCCCGTCCTCACCGTGCAAACATTGTAGACGAATGCCTTCAATTGGAGGATATCACCCGTATGGATTGGCCAGCATACTCACCGGACTTGAATCCAATAGAGCATGTGTGGGATATGCTTGGTCGACGAATTGCAGCCCTTCAACCCCCTCCCACCTGTCAACCGGAACTTTGGAGGGCATTGTTTGATGAAGTAGTGTAATATTCCCCAAGATCAGATTGATAATTTGATACTCAGCAAGCCTAGGCGTTGTGAGGCCTGTATTGCATCGTCCAGGAGACATACTCCCTATTAACTATCATACTAACCATGTTATACTGTTTTTTTGTAAATAGGTTCTTTTTTGAAATTTGCTCCAGGGAGTAAAAATCGCAATTTTTATTAATTATGTCAAACATATAGCATCTTTTTTGCTCTTTACCTTTTGTTTAATAAATAGACTTTACAAATATGTCAAATTTGTTTTGCTTCTGTCTCTTTCTTTGCCTGAACTTCATTATCCTTAATTTATGGAAAATGGCTTTCAATAGTTTTATAGAAAAAGTTTTCAAAAAAGTGTAATTATGTGTTTTTTAAAAATGTAAAATGTAAATACAAAACCGAATCTAAATTTCTTAATCAACTTAATGGCGTTATTTCAATAATAAAGAGTTTATAAAAAATTCTACTAATTTAAAACTTTTTTATAAGAAAATCTGAAAAAACTGTTTATATATAAAAATAAATAATGTTCCAGTTAAAAGTTACAGATAGGCTGAAATTAACCATACTTCAAAAATGAAAAATAAGAAAAAAGTTAAAAAAAAGAGGAATATATATGCTAATATATATTTTAATACCTTTGTTAATTGAAAATATGATAAAAATGAATCTTTGAGAAACTTTTCTAAAAAAGAAATACAGTAATATAATAAATTTTTAGTGACAATCCTTAAAAAGTTGGAAAACGTCAGCAATTTATTTAATGTGTAACTTTTCTGCACATTTTCATATAAAAGACCTACAACCGTAATTTTGGCTCTGGTGTAATTGAAACATATACTCCGCCTGCTTTAATCTAAAAGAAACAACGTTTATTACAACTAATACCTTTTAATGGGAGCTAATTTTTAAATTTTTTTTCTACATTTTGCACCATCATACATTGCTTAAAGTACATAACTGAGAGGAATTCTCTTTTCATTTTAATCTTCGTACAAAACTATTTTTCAAAGAAATTTAAAAAAAATGTTTTTCTGGAAATTGAAGTAGGAAAAGTAGTGTTCTTTAATCAAGATGACAGATAAACTTAAGTAGCAATTTTTCATTTTATTAAATGTGAAATTCGTTTTTTTTTACATCACTGGATACAGGAACTTAAGCTATTCCATTCAAATAATTCTAATTCATTTTAATAAAATATTCCAGCACGTTAATGTAATATTAATACCATGCAAGATCTGCATAAAAGGCTGGAAAAGAAATTTTATTCTATGAAGAAAATTTTTCAATTACTTCGCAGAATTTCTGAATACATCCTATTTCTTTTTCAATTCTAGGATGAAATTAAATTAGGATTAAAACAGCTTAAGAAAAGATGTCTTATTAATTTTAATACTTTTTCCAATTAATTTAGAGTTCGTTGTACCCTGAAAAAGTATTAAGAAATAAAATATAAAGTTATCTTTACATTTGCAATTTGTCGAATTATTTTATTTAAATCTTTTTCTCGTAAAACATATTTTAATTTAAAAGCAGATTAGAAGTTTATGAACATGCATGTAATTACTTCAATAGTTCAATATTTTCCTAAAAGAAAAGTTTTATATACAGTTATTTTTATATGTTGAAATTTATATGAAACAACACTGATTATGAAACCCTACATATAATTTTCTGTTGACTTCTGTTATTAAAAATTTTTTTAGGAAGGATTAAAAAAAAAAGAAACTAGAAATTTTAGATTTTAACCTTATAGTTCTATAAAATTGTGAGGAATTCTATGAATTTCTTTGAATAATATAGTTCCCTATTAGAAACTTATTATCATGGAAAAATTAATTTACAACATTAAAGAATTAAGAAGACACAATTTATAAATAAAATTATTAATTTTAATTGAAATAATCCTGGAAATTTATGTAATTGTTTAGTCTAGAGACCATGAAAACATTCCATCACCATAAAAACATTCCATATAAATATTCCTTATTAGTTATTATTCTTTATTCCAAGTAAGTTCTACCTTTTTTTTTCTGAATTCTCTTTGTCACATTTTATTACCAGTTTTGTTGATTCATGATATAATTATATATCATACGCACTGCTCTTAAAATTTTTCCTTTGTATTTATATGCCATGTGTTATAATGTTATGTGTCATTCCAGACAAATGCATAAAATTATAGTTCACAGCTTCTGAGAAAGCACTGAATTTATGCATGTAAAAATAATTTTGGACACGAGTGTGTTCATTTTTTTATAGTTTGGATATATTATGTATTAAAGCCATGCGGTAAAAATTTTATTCTGTACTCTAAATACATTGTTCTAAATATTTATAATATTCTCATAATATTTTAAATCTCATATTTATGTATTTGAATATTAAATTTTTCTTTTGGATATAAAAAATACCCGAATACAAGGAATATTATAAAATTTAAGGAATATTTAAAATTTAATTATTTATTGATAAGGTATGTAGTTAAATGTGACAAAGAGAAACAAATGTTATAATATTAAACAAAAATATTGTACTGTAAAATATAGTCATTGGTAAAAAAAAAGTAAAGCAATATCTAAATTTATCAATCATTTTAAGGGCTTCTTTTCAATAATAAAGAGTTTATGGAGAATTCTATTAATTAAAGACTTTTCTATTAAAAACTCTTCAGAACTGTTTACAAACAAAAGTTAAATATTCATGTTAAAAGTTACAGAAAAAATAAAAAGATTGAAATTAACCATACTTCAAAAATAAATAAGAAAGGAATAAAAAAGGGAAGATTTTTTTTATGAATATGATAATTATAAATATGATAAAAAATCGTAATCTTTGAGAAACTTTTCTGAAAAGAAATCCAGTAACATAGTAATTTTTAGTGACAGTTCTTAAAAAGTTTGAAAACGTCAGCAATTTATTTAATGTGTAACTTTTATGCACATTTTCATGTAAAAAGCCCATAATCGTAATTTTGGCGAGGGGTATAATTGAAACATATACTCCGCCAGCTTTAATCTAAAAGAAACAACGTTTATTAAAACTGAAACGTTTTTCTGGAACTATTTTTGAAATTTTTTTTCTACATTTCGCATCGTCATGCATCGCTTAAAATACATAACTGAGAGTTGTTCTCTTTTAATTTTAATCTTTGTACAAAATGTTTTTAGAAAGATAGAAAGAAAGAAAAAAATTGTTTCTCTGAAAATTGAATTATGAAAAGAAGTGTTCTTTAATCAAGATGACAGATAAACTTATGTAGCTGTTTTTTTTTTGTATTAAAAATGAAATTCATTTTTTTTACATCACTGGATACATGAACTTAGGCCATTCTTTTCCAATAATTCTAATTCACTTTAATAAAATATTCCAGCGCATTAATGTAATATTAATACCATGCAAGATCTGCATAAAAGGGCGGCAAAGAAATTTCATTCAATGACGAAAAGTTTTCCATTACTTCGCAGAATTTCTGAATGCATGCTTTTCCTTTTCAATTCGGAGTGAAATTAAATTAGGATTAAAACAGCTTAAGCAAAGATGTCGTCCTAATTTTAATATTTTTTCCATTTAATTCGTTGTACCATGAAAAAGTATGGAGAAATAAAATATAAAGTTCTCCTTACATTTAGGATTTGTCAAATTATTTTATTTAAATATTATACTCATAAAATGTATTTTAATTTAAAAGAAGATTAGAAGTATAAGTACTTATATAATACATAAAAATGCTTCAATAATTCAATATTTTCAGAAAGAAACTGTTTAAATAAAGTTACTTTTATGTGATAATATTTAAATGAAACAACACTGATTATGATCTTCTATGTGTAATTTCCTATTGTCTCCTGTTAATAAAAATTATATTTAAGAAGGATTAAAAAATGAACTTGAAATTTAAAGCTTGTAATACTATAAAATTGTTTGTTCTTCATTAAATAGTTTGAATAATATCGTTCTATTTTAGAAACTTATTATCATGTAGAAATTAATTAATAAAATTGAAGAATTAAGGCGGCACAATTGGTCAATAAAATTATTAAATTTAATTGAAACTGAATTTTGCCTCGTCATGAATCGCTTAAAATACACAACTGACAGCTGTTCTGACTAATCTGCTAATCAAGATGACAGATAAACTTATGTAGCAATTTTTCATTTTATTAAATTTGAAATTGTTTTTTAACATCACTGGGCCCATGAACTTAGACTATTCTTTTCAAATAATTCTAATTCATTTTAATAAAATATTCCAGCGTATTAATGTAATATTAATACTATGCAAGATCTGCATAAAAGGCCGGGTAAGAAATTTTATTCTTTGAAGAAAATTTTTAAATTACTTCACAGAATTTCTGAATGCATGCCATTTCTTTTCAATTCTGGGATGAAATTAAATTGGGATTAAAACAGCTTAAAGAAAGATGTCTTCCTAATTTTAATACTTTTTCCATTTAATTTAGAGTTCGTTGTACCATGAAAATGTATGGCGAAATAAAATAAAATGTTCTCGTAACATTTTGGATTTGTCAGATTATTTTATTTAAATCTTTTTCTCGTGAAATGTATTTTATTTTAAAGAAGAATGTAAGCTTATGAACATACTTATATAACAGATGGAAATACTTCAATAATCCACAACTTTTATAAAGAAACTTTTTTAATGAATTTATTTTCGCATGTTAAAATTTAAATGAAACGTCATTGATTATGAATTTTTACGTACAATTTTATATTGTCTTCTGTTAATAATAAATATTGTGTTTAGAAAGGACTAAAAGAACTTGTAATTTTAAGTTTTAAGTTTATAATTCTATAAAATTGCTTGTTCTTCATTAAATTTGTTTGAATAATATAGTCTCTGTTGGAAACTTATTATCAGGCAAAAATTAATTAATAAAATTTGAAAATTAATCCGACACAATTTATCAACAAAATTATAAACTTCAATTAAAATGTAAATCTAGAAATTTGTATGGTTTTTTTATTCTATGTTATAGTGAAAAATTAAATTTGGGAAATTCTGAAAATATATTGTACGAAAAATTAAAAGTGTTCACGATCATTGAATACGCAAATTATTTGAAAAAAGAAAGGAAAATCAATGCCCTTATACCTATATTTAAAAATAATATAGTCATTAAAATGACAAAATGTACAATACGTTGATGAATTCCATTTTATACTCTTTATTATTAATGAAAACTTCTCTCTCTCTCTCTCTCTCTCTGTCTCTCTCTCTCTCTCTCTGTCTCTCTCTCTCTGTCTCTCTTTCGCTCTCTCTCTCTCTCTCTCTCTCTATATATATATATATGGGTGTAGGAAGTTCTCTTTACTAATTAATTTCTTGAACTATAAATGACACCACTGTACTACATATTTTATTTTGTATGTTGGAAACGAATTAATTATTTTAATATATATTCAAGGCGTTGTTGTTGAATGAAGTCTTGCCGAAATTGATTTTAAAGTATTATTAAACTATTATTTTTGTAAGAGCCTTGCTTTATTTAATCAAAGACAACTAATCTTCATTATATGGTATCAGAAGCAAGACAAGTCAAGCCGGGATTACGGAATAAGTCAGAGGGAATTTTTTTTTTTTAAATTATTGCTCTAATCCTCATTATTAAAATTATGGCGCACAGCTGAGAAGATCTACAGAGAGATTACATTTGGAATATTGTGTGAAGGTATAATTGTAATACTTTATTGTAAATGTGTATTATAAGAGGTATTTATTTTTAAAAAACAGCAATTTGAAATGACATTACAAAAGCAAGACCTTGTATCCAAGTTGGGCATTGAAATGAATGATACTTTAAAGATTATTCAACTAAAAAAGTGATAACTGGAAGTTCTATTTGTAAAGGAATTATTGAATACCATAATAGATTACCGTAAAAATAAAGGAGAAAGAAAACACCAAGATAAACTCGAAAGAAGAAAACACTAAGATAAACTCAAAGGAAGAAAACGCTATAAAGAAAGTAAACACCAAGATGAACTCGAAAGAAGAAACACTATGACGAAAAAAAAATGTTAAGATGGAGTAGAAGAAAGTAAACACCAAGATGAACTAGAAGGAAGAAACACTACGACGAAAAAAAATGTTAAGATGGAGTAGAAGAAAGTAAACACCAAGATGAACTCGAAGGAGGAAACACTATGAAGAAATGAAATGTTAAGATGGAGTAGAAGAAAGTAAACACCAAGATGAACTCGAAGGAAGAAACACTATGACGAAAAAAATGTTAAGATGGAGTAGAAGAAAGAAAACACCAAGATGAACTCGAAGGAAGAAACACTATGAAGAAATGAAATGTTAAGATGGAGTAGAAGAAAGTAAACACCAAGATGAACTCGAAGGAAGAAACACTACGACGAAAAAAATGTTAAGATGGAGTAGAAGAAAGTAAACACCAAGATGAACTCGAAGGAGGAAACACTATGAAGAAATGAAATGTTAAGATGGAGTAGAAGAAAGTAAACACCAAGATGAACTCGAAGGAAGAAACACTATGACGAAAAAAATGTTAAGATGGAGTAGAAGAAAGAAAACACCAAGATGAACTCGAAGGAAGAAACACTATGAAGAAATGAAATGTTAAGATGGAGTAGAAGAAAGAAAACACCAAGATGAACTCGAAGGAAGAAAACTCTATGAAGAAAGGAAATGATAAGATGGACTTGAAGAAAGGAGATTCAGGATGGATTCGAAGAAAAGAAACGCCAAGATGGACTAGAAGAAAGAAAACACCAAGATGAACTCGAAGGAAGAAACACTATGAAGAAATGAAATGTTAAGAGGGAGTAGAAGAAAGTAAACACTAAGATGAATTCGAAGGAAGAAACACTATGAAGAAAGGAAATGTTAAGCTGGAGTAGAAGAAAGAAAACACCATGATGAACTCGAAGGAAGGAAACTCTATGGAGAAAATGTTAAGATGGATTTGAAGAAAAGGAGATTCAAGATGGATTCGAAAAAAGGAAACGCCAAGATGGACTAGAAGAAAGAAAACACCAAGATGAACTCGAAGGAAGAAACACTATGAAGAAATGAAGTGTTAAGATGGAGTAGAAGAAAGAAAACACCAAGATGAACTTGAAGGAAGAAAACTCTATGGAGAAAGAAAATGTTAAGATGGACATGAAGAAAGGAGATTCAAGATAGATTCGAAGAAAGGAAACGAAAAGATGGACTAGAAGAAAGAAAATACCAAGATGGACTCGAAGGAAGAAACACTATGAAGAAAAGAAATGTTAAAATGGACTAGAAGAAAGAAAATGTTAAGATGGAGTAGAAGAAAGAAAACACCATGATGAACTCGAAGGAAGAAACACTATGAAGAAAGGAAACGCCAAGATGGACTAGAAGAAAGTAAACACCAAGATGGATTCGAAGGAAGAAACACTATGAAGAAAGGAAATGTTAAGATGGACTAGAAGAAAGGAAATGTTAAGATGGACTAGAAGAATGTAAACACCAAGATGAACTCGAAGGAAGAAACACTATGAAGAAAGAAAATGTTAAGATGGAATAGAAGAAAGAAAACACCATGATGAACTCGAAGGAAGAAAACTCTATGAAGAAAATGTTAAGATTGATTTGAAGAAAGGAGATTCAAGATGGATTCGAAAAAAGGAAACGCCGAGATGGACTAGAAGAAAGGAAACACCATGATGAACTCGAAGGAAGAAACACTATGGAGAAAGAAAATGTTAAGATGGACTAGAAGAAAGGAGATTCAAGATGGTTTCGAAGAAAGGAAACGCCAAGATGGAATACAAGAAAGAAAACGTAAAAATGAAATGGAGTTTGAATTGAAAAATTTATGAGTGAATGGAAAAAATAAGTAATGTAAAACCAAAACTAGAGACTCAAGTCTAATGTAGAAAATTGATAATATTCGATCCTATATCGAGGTTGAAATGCAGCAAGATGGCCGAAATACAATACGTCTTATTTATTTATTAATTTCTTGAACTGTAAAGGGTATCACTACTCTATATTTTGGCAATGCATTAATTACTCCAATAACTATGTTGTTGTTGTTACTTATCCCACTTGGTAAATATTTAATCTAGACCAAGGCCTCGAACTCGTACGTACTCATGGTTGAAGGGGAAGGAAGCAGCTTCTGTTGTGATGGTGCACCCTGTAGGCAGAAGTTTGACTTTTGCTCGTGATGCTCTTACAGTCATATGAAATCATATACATTCCGAGTCAATACAAACATCCATGGCACAGCCGGGACTCAAACACGAAATCTGTGGTACCGAGCGCCACAGAACTAGCCACTCGACCATTCAGGCCCTCAATAACTGTTCTAATCGTTGATGAATGGCGTCATGTTCAAATTCTTTGTAATTGAATACTAACGTATTATTAAACTATTATTCTTGCTATTCTCTTTGCTTTACTTAATCAACAACTAATCCTAACTGTAGTTTTGTAGAATTCTTCTTCATTCAACAGCCCCATGGTGGACCAAGGCCGCCTGTCTACAGGCAGATTTCGAGACAGGCCATGCTTTCTTTTTAAGGGATAGAGTTGTCAGCCCTAGGCATTTTTGAAGAATTAGTATATATAAATCGTAATACATTATTAATGCAGGTTTTTAATTTAATTAAAATCATATAGAGAAATAATGCTTTAGTAATATTCACGAAATTTGAAAGGAAAACAAAATCTGTTCATATAATAATATAATTAGAATAAGCATTATAGGTATCGAATATTAGAAATTTTGAATTATTTAGGAAAAATGCACTTTTGATGATTTTTATTTAATTTTAGGGCTTTAATAGCACATTCCTAATGCAATTTTCAGTATTTTATTTTATTGGGAATTTCATCGTTGCACATGTAAAATTAAAAATAAAATACTCTTCAAAAAGTAAGTTTTTTTAATGTATTTTAATAAAAATATAAATTTACAATAACATTTTTACATAAATTGGAATATATGAAATTAATTCTAATTTCTACTGTTTATCTCTTATTATTAGCATTGTGTTTACTCAAATCAAAAAACTCTTCGTAACTTGTTTTAAAATTCGTAATGAAATTTATAATTTTTTAATAATTTGATATTTAAAAATTGTGTGGTAATTATATTAATAATGAATAAAGTAGCAATAACTATATTAATTTCAGATAATAATAAACTATCTAACAACAATTGATGTATTTTTATCATGTTAAATAATTTTATAGTTTGAACATGCAACTAATAACATCGCAATTCAAAGAAAAAGATTAATTTCTATACAGTATTCGCACGCGAAGAATGTTAGAGTTTTTCTTGAGAGAAAAAGAACTTTAAATATACTGGAATAATGGAATAAGTTATTGGATTAAATAGCAAATATAGCCACTAGATGGCAGCACACAAAGTGTTCTTTTGTTTAGATAAACGAGGATGTTGATAATTAGCGATAGATGGCAGCAGGCGTTATTAATGCCAAATTAAATACATAAATAATTAAAATAAAATAGAAAAACAAAACTATTGAATTATTAAAAAACTCCCTCAGCATTAAAGAATTCAGGTGAAAAAAATGAATCTGAGTTTTGAATAGAGTATATGATTCTCAAAATTTAAGAGGGACAAATTTTTTAATTAAAGTTTTTAATTAGTTCCTCGGCAATTCAACATAAGAGAATGTTTTTGCTTTTAAAATAAATAAATGCTAATACAAATTTCTTTTTGTTATATTTTTATAAGTGTTGAAGGAGTGTTGATATTAAAGCTCTGGATAGATCTTGTTCAACAACTTTCTTAATGAGATTTAATAAAGTCTGCTCTTGATATCTTTAATCTATTTTCTGGGTTGAGGTTGTCCAGTTAAATTAGACATCAAACAAGCAGAGCCGACTTACCGACCTGAACCTCTCATGTTTGCAAAAGAGAATCTCATGCTTATTTATTTATGTTAGTAAGCATTTAAAACCAGCAATATAAAAAAAGTTGAAATAAAAATAAAAATAAATTTCTAGTATCTTTCATTTGTGGCATGTACAAAAGAAATCTTATCTGTAAACAACTTTTATTTTCAAAATATTAAATCCTGAATAAATCAAATGCATCACAAATGATTTTTAAGGATATACAATTTCATACATAAACAGTTTTAATACAAAAATTAACAAGCAATACTTTCGATATAAGTATAAAATTAGTAAGAAAAAGTAAGAAATATTGCAAATCATTTGAATTTAACATGAAACATTACTTTTTTCAATTTCTATAAATTGGCAGTTATCGAAGCTCTTTTCGTCTCAATTTGTTTCCATATGTTAATTGATTAAAATTTTATAGTACTTTTTCCTTTTAGATTACATTGCATCATGTAGAGATGTAAGAGGAAACGTAATCTCTGAGGTATCTCACAATAGAGATGCTTTTACAATTTTTTTGAAAGATGAGCTATTGTGTACTAAAAAGAAGAACTATTTATACAAAAGAAATAAATGGCTATCATTCAGGTCTAATGGAATTTTTGTATTAATCTAGTTATTTATTAGTCAAATGGCATGTGCATTGAATTTAATACAATAGCGTCACTTAAAAATATTTAAAATAACTTTTTGCTGTTTTTTCTGGCAAGATCTAGTGGATATAAAAGTGATTTATGTGTTAAAGGATCTTGGTTTAAAACTTTATATGCTTAGACATAGCAAGTAGTCATTATATGCTTGTAGTCCAGAAACTTTTCTGTTGTGTTCAAAGTGGTGGAGAGAAATGGAGTCTCGATAAATATTTGGTATCGAAACACGCTTATTGTATAGAGTGATACCCTAAAAATATCTCTCCCCTAAAATTGCTGAATGTTTTGCACATTTTCTGTTGTAGTGGAAAATGACCACAGTTCAAAAAAAATCATAAAAGATGAAGATATATATATATATATATATATATATATATATATATATATATATATTAAGATGAAGAGATATATATTTCACAACATTTTTCAACAATTTTTATACTTGCTAAAAGATAATTTTGCCATAATTGCTCCATGGCATATTAAAATGCTGCCATAACTACTTCATAGCATATGCCTGGTATGTGAAAAAAAATATTTTTACTGTTGGTAATTTTAATTAAAATTTTATATGCTTAGACATAGCAGATAGTCATTATACGTTTGTAATCCAGAAACTTTTCTGCTGTGTTCAAAGTGGTGGAGAGAAATGGTGTTTCGATAAATTTTTGCTATCGAAATAAGGTTATTGCATAAAGTGTTCCCCTAAAAATGCTGATTTTTTAGCAGATTTTCTGTTGTAGTGAAAAATTACCTCTGTTCATAACGCCTCGTATTTGTTATAAATTCCTCGTTATAAATTATTTTTATTATTGGTTTGTTGATGATTTCAAAATCATTTAAAGGGCAGGAACAAGAATCAATAAAAACTCTTTCTGATGAAAAGTAAATTCTATGATAATTAGACGGATATCTATATGGCAAGAAATCCATGCAGCAATAAAACAGAGCACAAAATAGTAGTAAAACAACCCTTCAAAGCTTAGGTTCGGACCAACTACTGAGGAACTGCGTTAAGAACCTCAAAGCAATAAAAGATAAGAAGATAAGTAAATAAGCAGATTAGTTATTTACCAGAGTCAGCAAGAAATAAAAAGTTCTATATATTAAGAGATACTGGAATTAGAAATTTATTCTTTTAAGACATATACAAATATCTTATTTATTGAATCTAACTTAAGCGATATCAATATATATTGTATAACTTATGTTCAATAAATTATTTAGAATATTGCCTAAGAGCATTTCTATAAACTTATTTAAAAAAAGTAGTATTTTATCATAGTGGTAGTCAAAAAGGAATGGAAATCTTTTTTTGAAAGGTATTTATTAGGATTTTAACATAAAAATGTTATGTTGTTGAAATATTCATCAAATCATATACTTTTGATATTTCTGATTATTTTTTCAAGAATATTTACATTTTATTGAATTAACTTGAAATGCAAATAGCTATATTTTTGTGAATTTTTATCGATTTAAATCAAAGTTCATGTACATGAAGATTTAAGTTCAGCTGAATTTAAATAAATAAATAATTTCTTTAATACACACACACACATACACACACACACACACACACACACACACACACACATACACACACACACACACACACACACACACACATATATATATATATATATAATTCTATATAATAATTTTAATGTAAATATTTTTTTGGACAACACTTCGAGAAAAATATACATTGAAAAGTATTATATATTATTGAATAAAATATCTATATTATTTCAATGAATTGGAAAAATACATATTATGTTGGAACTCCAAACATGAGTTGTTAACATGATTGTACATGAATCATTTATTCTTTCTTCTATCTCTGTTAACATGACGTAATGGTAAACGTGAATCCTAACTTAAACTGCTTAGATCCCTAATTAATATATATTTTCCTTTTTGTCAATTGGTATAACAATTCTATATTTTTCTTCTATTATTTACATGAAAAAAGAAAATGTATAAACAAGGTTGGGATAATTTTTTGAGCTAAAAACTGCCAGAATTGACCAACTGACCAATGTATTAAATCCTTCTAGCTTGTGTTGAAATTACATTAAACTGATTTTGGAGAAATAAAGAAATAGGGCAATTTAATCAATTAACATGATGTTTTTAAATATTTCCTATAAAATTTTGTAGTGTCGTTATGTATAAGCAGGCCAGATAGTAGTATCGTTACTGTACAATAATATCGTTTTGGATAGTAGTATCGTTTCGGATAGTAGTATTGCTTCGGATAGTAGTATCGTTAGTACTGTTATTTATTATTATTTTTTATTGTTCTACGAAAAAATAGTAGATGTACAGCAAGACAAACAGTGATAAAAAAATAATGATAAGATGGAAGTCCTAGGATTTCACAATAGTCTTTTTGAAATTTTATATACTTGCTAAAAGAGAACTCTGCCATAATTGCTCCATATCATATTAAAATGGAGCAATTATATTAGTCCTGGAAAATATCATTATTTATTACAATTACTAATATCAGTTTTTTTATAGTATTTTGGAATATGGTAAAATCATCTACAAAAAGAAAAAGGAAATTGTCTATCTTTATAATTAATGTGAGGCAAAATGTTATGGAATCTTTGTGCGTCATATGGAAATAGTTTTTTTTTCTTGTAACAGCTACTGGAAATCTTTTTTTGAAAAGTATTTATTAGGATTTTAACATAAAAATGTTATGTTGTTGAAATATAGAATTAACACATATTACTAGATGCATAATAAAATAACCCATATTACTAAATACGTAATAAAATAACATATTACTGTAAACATGATAAAATAACACATATCACTAAATACATAATAAATTACCATATTACTGTAAACATAATAAAATATCACATATTACTAAATACATAATAAAATAACACATATTACTGTAAACATAATAAAATATCACATATTACTAAATACATAACAAAATAACACATATTACTGAATTCTGAAATAACACCGAAATATTTAGAAATAACAGACCCACGCCAGAATTTCTCAACTGCATCCTACTTTCATCAGTCAACCTTCTATTCAGGAGAGTATAGATTTTAAATGCCTGACTCAAAGACGCCAGCAAACTGTTATTTTTCTAGAACTTAATTGTTCTCATGATACTGCATTTCTATGTTTTCGGGGTGTTTTTCTGTCTCTCATTGACTATTTCCTTTTCTCTTATTTCCTTCAAGGACTGAATCTGTCATGAACAATCCTATTTCAATGAATTCCAAAAGAAATTATCTTTACAATAGCGTTGGTAAAAGATTCAATTAAAAATATAAAATGCAAATTTTTAGCAAAATGTTTGTTTTTTTTTAACACAACTTTAATCCTTATATGTTAAACCTTAATTCTTATAACTTTACTTGAGTTAAAAAATTAATTTGTACAGATTTACAGATTAAAAACATGCAGCTTGTCAAATTTTATGATTTCAGTAAATGTAGCAAAATATGCAAACTTTTTGTGTAGAAACTTTCAGTTCCAATAAAATATAATTGATTTAATTTTGGAATTAGCATGGAAAACAATGTAAAAATCAATCATTAAAATTAAAACAATTTTCGATGAGTATTTGTTGAACAACTATATATTAACTTTGCTTAGAACTTCAGCATTGTTCATAAGTTTTCGATGCCAAGTTTTACATAAAATTAAGAAAATGATCAACACTCAAGTGATTAAAGAGCTGCGATCTGTCGATCATTGCGATCTGCGATCTTTCATCATAGCCAATCACATACGATGTTGTGATTGGTTAGCTTCGACAAACAGAATGGAAATTTTCTGAACTCTTCTCCATAAGACACTCAAACACACTACATTTTCACTCCGAAAAACATCAGTCTTTTCTCTATATATAGAAATTCAATTCGTGGTATATACGGCTTTATTTTACTCCATATTTCACGCTCATATCCAGGGTTAGCCCCATACCAGTTAAAAAGATGAGAGTAGAAATATAATAAAACAAAAATAATTGAAAAAATTTATTTTTAATTAATTTTAATTACAGAATTACAGGAATACAATATATACTAGAATAAAAAGAAATAAGATATGTTACTATATATTGTAGAAAGAATAAACAAGAGTTATAAACATAATATGAAAATATGGTACGCTATGAAGCTCAAAATATAATGGTAGCTTGCAGTCTATGCAGTATAAAATAACAATGAAATTAATATGAAAGGTTGGGTGCAGAGAATCCAATTAATATTTCATGAGTGATTATTTCTTGGGAAGATTAATTGCTCATTTTCTACGAAGTTCATTATTAATGATTTATCATCTGATCTATAAGCTGTGTACTATGTCTCTATGCCATTTAATGTAAAGGTGTTTAGGTATTATAAGTTTTCATTAATCTGTAAGAGGACAAGTAGTTGTATAATGGAATTATTTTCCAATTTCTCCACAAGAGCAGAAAATATTTTCTAAAAGGATTATTCATGTTATACTAAAGTGCAGCACAAGATCCTAAAAATGTATAAAAATGCTCTTGTAATGTTTGATATTTGTGCCCTGTTCCTCTCCTAAAGTTGCCCAACTTAATATTTTAATTTCTTTGAACTCATTTTTAAACAATCAATTCATTATAAATTTAATATATTGTAAAATTCCAATTTTTCAAACATTTCGGAAGGAAACATTGATTTCTCAAACTAATATTAAATATTTCATTTAAGAAATAATAAACTTCATAAAAATCTGAAGCAACATACTAAACATAAACACAAAATCAATGGTAAATTTTTCATAATATTTTAAATATATATTTACATATTAAATATATAATCAAACATTGTGTCTCATACATGACACGAAGAAAGTGTATGTTTTTATTGAAATTGAAAATTACTTCCATATATACTGTTCAAGGCTCTAAGACCTGACAATAGTTAACAATTGCACATTGAATGCTCAAATAAGTAACGGTTGAAACTTCCATTGGTGTCAATACATGCTTGTATCTATGTAAGAAAAAATAACGATCCCTTATATTATTCATCAATTAAAGCTCAAGATCTAAGACATTTTAAGATGTTCAAGTTTGGAAATTTATCATGTGATACACATCTTCAAATGGAATAAATTCTGGTGGCTCTGCTGGTCTGGAATGTATAACAACAGAGGAAATCCAAACAAAGGCACGTCGTGTGAGACATATCATCATTTTGTTAGAAAATGGCCTCAAGATAATGTGCCATTGGAGATAAGAAAAATATCGACAACCATAAGATATAAAAATATCATTGTTAAAGTTGTACAAAATTCTATTAGGTGTGACCTACTGTCATAAGAGACAATACTTTACACCACCACACTAGATTTAATGTCAATGCTCCTGTGTAACTCAATTGTAGATTGGGATCAATGACTCTGACACCCGAACATAAGATTTATGAAACTCCGAGAATGAAGCAGGATTCATTGCTGAACTATATGCGTTTGTAAATCTGTTTGTAACTATGATAATTGGCTATAACATCATTTCTGACGATTCAGTCATTATAGTAGAGTTAAATGCAAATGTCTTACATATAGAAATTTAAGGAAAAATCAACAAAAAATAATATGGTAAAATCAATGGAAACCATTAAGTGTCAAGAATTTCAAATTACTTTCTGTTTAATAAGGGATAGTTAATTTCAAATTCCAAATCCTTAAAATCCTGATTTTTTTATAAAAATGTATTTATGCTACTGTGCGTATTTTCTAAATTTGGCTACTTGTTACCATAGAATCACTGTGAACGTAGCCATTGCGTTCTACCACTGTTAACATCGTGTAGCAATTGAAAGCCCATGATGATTAAAAGAAGGTGTGAGGGATAGTATGGAGCTGGCTGTAACACTTTCGGTAGTGAGCAATGATGTCAATGTGATAGTTAGGCCTGTTGCTCTATAATTCGATTTGCTTCATAATTGTGCACTTAATCGTTCTTAAAATAATCATTGTGACCATAATTTGGTTCCACTGTAATAATTCCACTTCCGATTTAATAGTCATTGGCTCCCTAATTTTCCTCACAATAATTATTGCTACAAGTTATTTTGGTCTATGTACGTGTACTATATCGTAAGCTATGTCTTCAGAGAACTGCAATGCCGGTAAAGAGAAAAGTTAAACAGTCAGTACTTATTATTATCTTTATTATTCAGTAGTAAATATATTATATTCAATATATTATATTAGTATTCAGTTATGTGATAGAACGATCAACGTCAACGATCATCGGCCATTATATAATCCTTTGTATACTTAGTATAAAGATATCTTCTTCCGAAATACCGATATTATCAATATTTTTTAGTCAAACATTAGGTATATAAAATTGCTAAACAGGAATTTAAAATAAAATATTAAAGACCGAAATCTTGTAATCCTGGCATAATATTACTGAAGGAATTATAATTTCAATGCATGCTGAATAAGAAAATGGAGTGAATAACTTGATGTAAGAACCTACTCAACTGGGCTATGACAAAAAACAGACTGAGATCAATAAAAGAATAGAAAGTAAAAGATACACGCATTAGATACATGGGCTAAAAAAACTAAGAAACGGTCAATGACTTTGGGGTAGGAAATCAATTACAATGACAAGTGAATAACAAATTGTGGTCCGTGGTCTAGACGCATAAGATGGAAGAAAGACGGATGGAAGATAGACGGAAGATAAAGAAAGATAAGAAAAAGATCATTGAGCTGTATTCCACAGAATGATTTCCGAATTCTTCTGAAGAAGATGTTAATTTTACAAAATCAGTTTAATCAGTTACAAAATGCAGATTTTATAATTGTTAAATTATAGCATTATTTTTAAAATGTGTTATTTATTTATTATATCCATCTATTGTTGACCCATAAATGGCAAATTATATATAGAACGCAAGAAGATGTTTGATTCCCATTGTTAGCGTTTGCTATAATTAATCGTTAAAAAGTAATGTTAAAATAATGTTTGTTGTCTTACAATAAAGAACTAGTATTCCATCAATAAGTTCTATAAACAGTCTACCAATAGGTAAAAGAAGTTCTAATTACTGAGAGAATTTTTAAGGGTAAGCTCAAATATATGAATGTCTTACCTGGAAAACTCCCATTCAAAATCCTTGGATAAAATGTCACAATTGCAAATTTCTGTTTTCTAATGCAACGCGCTGTGGCGACCAATTCAACCGTATGTCCTCCTGCACGCTAATTGCGTACATTAATCAGACCTCAAAACAATTCGCACAAAGTACGTTTCTAACTCGCATTTGGACAAGTTTACGTCAGGTCATCCCGAAATTTGTTTGGCTCTCTGTTTTATCTTGTGAATGTATTGTAGTAGCTTCAGTACAAATTTGCAAAAAGTAGTTTGGAAAATTGGACAATGGGCAACACTTCCAAAATTTGCGATTGACCTCATATTAAGAAAACAACATTACAATGCATTACATTTTCTTTTTATATAATGATGCTTTTATTTACCTACATTTTGCGTGAACATATTTTTTATGACACTTTAAGGAATAATATATTTTAGTAAAACTAATTCCTTACAGACATTCAAATCAGAGAAAAATTACTTTAAATAATTCATTGCAGAATAATAATAATTACTGCAGATAATTCATTGCAAAATTATAATAATTACTGCAGATAATTCGAATAATTTGTTGTAGGACATGAGCTGCTATATGAATAATGAGCTGGGCACAATAGTAGTTTTAATTTCCCATTTCACGATGAAGAAGTGTGTTTGAGATGAAACAAACTTTGTCAGTTCCCAAATAATGTTGTAATCTTCAACATTCACAACAAATTCTGAGTACAGTAGTTCTCTGAGACATTATTTGAGTGTATACGATCGTTTGAGCAGTTGCTACAGATAAATGCCTGTTGAAAAGTTATATCGAAAATCTAGAATATATATTTGAAGTTGGAGTTGCTCTACTAAAAGAAAGTGGAATGTGTAAACATTCCGCCACATAATAAGGATAGATATAACGAAAAAAATCCTTACTCTTGGAAAAGTTCCACAAACACTGCCTGCACTCGTATATCTGCCAGACCAGTTGTCTACTTATTAAATCATATTGGTTCGTATGCATGAAAGATGATTACTTGCTGAAGTGTAGCTTAGTCGCTTATTTTTCCGTTGGTGTAATAAACATATTCAGTATGGTCAGTACTACTCGCCAAAAGTGATATTACCTGACAAATTAGGATCAACTAGCGAGGAGAATGAAATGATTTTTTTACCGCCCAATGAAGTTTATATTTAAGGCGGAAGAGTAAAGATGTATGTGCCTTAAGCACAAAGCAGAACATCGTCTGTTTCCCTCACTCTTTTTTTTCTGTGTGTGTATCTATGGTAACATTAAAATCATATCGTGGGAATATTCTTTTGGGTTCTGTCCCTCTTTTCCATGGTGAAATGAGTTCAATGTTTCTGTTTATGGATGTTACCACACATTATATTTAAATGATTTGAGACACTTTACAGGGAAGATAATGATAACATTAAATATCTTGAATAATCCACAGAAATAAATTCCTTAAAATGCCCATATGGCATGCCTACCAAACGTGTGTATCACAGAAATCACACTTTAAAAACCGTGCAGAGAATCAAAATGATTTTTAAAAAGCACGAGACTAATTCAGGGCTCTCCTCGTAAATTTATTATTAGAGCTTGTATAATAGAAAAAGTGTATCAGTACCAGAGATTCATCGCGTACGTTACTGAGATTCAAGACAATGACAAACAATTTTCATATTTTTATTTTTTTTAAATCACGTCATTCCCTTATCTATTTACATGTCGAGGTATCTACTGTATATATATATATATATATATATATATATATATATATATATATTTATATATATGAAATATATATAATGAAATATATAATTTCCCCCAGAAAAGGACGTTTCTCTATTACATTCAACATGAATTCAATTGAATCTAAAAATTACATTTTGAGATAGAAATGTATGCTATTACAAAATGTTTATTTGTTCTTACACAAACGTTCGATTATATTTATAATATTCAAGTACACACTTTTGAATCTGCAGCGTAAAGAATTTTCACTGATATTTTCATCGTTTCGTAAGATTCGTTCAATGTAAGTATTGTGAAATTCATTCTACAATTTGTTGTTTTTTTAAGAACTCTAATCAAATTAAACAACAAAAAATGTATGTAGTAGATATATTTTAAGATTGCATTGCATATTGATGGATATTTGCTCAGTGACAGAGGCGATTTTCGAAATAAATTATAATTGAAAAAATAAAGCGCTAATATAATATGTATATATCGTATTCATATATATGTTATAATCTTTGGGAAAATATACGTGCAACATTGTATATGAAAATAATCCTTAATTTTTGCATAAATTTTTCTTTTGCAAAATTTGGTTACGAAAAGTAAGTAATATGAGTTTTTAAGCATTTTTCCAGCATTTTTTTACCTAATAAAAATTTCCTAAAAAACTATCATCATTACAAATATCTATTTACTTTTAAATGGAAAAAAAAAAAAAAAAGGATAAATTTTTTTGAGAAAATAATAGTTGATGCTTTTTTTTATAAAAGTACGTCGCAAGTATTGCTTTGTTTCTGTGAAAATGATTTTATTTTTAAATAGCTAATAAATTTAAATATTTAATTAATTATTTTTTTTAGTTTAACAAAAAAAAAAATATATATTTTGATAAATATTCGGGATGTATTTGTTGAGATGTTGTTGATGTATTCGTTGTTCATACATATCCTCATCTGCAATTTCTTCATTTCTTTTTTTGCTTAAATCAGATAGTTTTCATTTTTCGGATCGTACATTTATATTATTTCATGACTTTAGCCAGAGTGAATACCTCTTGGAGGTCGCCACCAATTCATGCATGGTACGCCGCTAAATATCCTGGTATGTCCATGCAGTGCTCCTGTCCTAGACCTGCTCAAACGGCTTTAGCTAGACTAAGGACTGGCCACACTAAGAGTTTGACCTTCAATGGAGACGAGAAGACATATGCCCTTTGTCATTGTTCGACCATCGCATCTCCCTCTCATCTCATAGATTGTATTGGTGCCTCTGTGAGGCAACTGTTGAATGAGGGGAGGACAGTTTACGATCTATTGATGCATGCTACTGGACTTGGTTTAGGATTCTAAATCAAGGGGATAAGCAACAACAACAACACATTTATATTTGAAAGATTTTGAAGTATTAATGAATGTATGTATATCAGAATGGAATTATTTGTCACTCTCTTTAATAAATTATTATTAAGAAAGTATCTTGAGCTAATTTTTCAGATAACTTGTGTATTTTAATTATTAACAGAAAAATATTTTAAGTCATTCTCAGTTTTCTGTCCTTACAGAACAAGGACGTAGAACATTAGTCAAATAATTGTTTGAAAGCTTAAGCTGCTTTCCTGGAGTCCTTCTTGCAGTTTGCACTTAGCCACCTGTCCGTAACGAGATCGACCAACTGAGTGCTCTCGCACTTAAATAACTCGGCGCAGATTAATTCAGACGTAAGACTTTAAGCAAATAATCCTCCAAAGTCTTTGCCAGAAACGCTGACGAACGTTCATTTAAATGCTAAACTAACATGCCAAAGGCTATTTTAAGCGTGTTAAACTTTCGAGTTAAAGCGGCTTTAATTTATTTCCTAGAAAAAAAAAATTGTTAATCACTTTCATAAAAGTACTACAGAAAAACTCTTACAGTAAAAGATTGGGATTTTTTTGTGTGTGGCTTATTATATAAATTGCGCTGGAAAAGAAGGAAGTTAGCTAAAGTAATTAAATTTCTTCACAAAGTATTGGTCATTAGTGCACCGCACTGAGAGATAACGCTGACTCATAATCATAATGATTTTAAAATACTTAACTTTAAAGTGTACTTTAAAAGTACAGCTTTATGACGTGCATTCTTTTCTGACTTCTAACATAATTATTCTAAAGGTGAAAGAATGTAAATTATATATTTCTTAGACAGACAGGAGCAATAGAAATATTTTCATATATTGAAACGTTACATTTCAATATGTATTACACTATCACACATTTTATATATAAATATATATTGTGGCATTTTTCCTATGGGAAGAGTTGTGGCCTATCATTCCCCGGAGAGAGGAATGTATATTTTTGACATGTATATAATAACAACATTTTCCAAATTTGACAATAAAAAAGCAGTATTGTGGGTAGTTATATTGCATGCAATTAGTATTTTGTATTAATGAGAACAACCTGTCACTCAAATCACACAACAGATATTGAGTGTCATGCATAATGAGGTCTCATAAAATCTCGATTGTCTGTATGATCTTCACAGTTTTAAATAACTACAGATGGAATATGGACTACCACCATGAGTTGTTACATTGTGATTAGTTATAGACCATGGGCTAAGAAAGTAACTACACCAATGAGAAGTGAGGGAAGCTGCCCCGCCCCTCTAGACAGAGTTTCTTAAAGGGAAGTTCTTGGAGAAGAATAGTGGGTGTTCTGTGACAAGTCGATAAGAAATTATTTGTTTCTTCTGAAAGTGATTGAATAGGCCGGAGTTTTCGCCTGCTTACAAAGTGTGAAGTTCGGGATTTCGTGTATCACGCTGTGTGATAATTAAGGTCTGCAGCAAATGAGGTGTTTAGATTTGTCATAAACTGAGTGAACTTGGAGTGAACTGTACTTGTGAATCAAATTTAAATCTTTATATTTAATTTTTTTGTTAAATAATTTTGTATTAACCCAGAGTTCTGTATATATAGAGAGAACTGTTATATATATATATAACAGTTATATATATATAACAGTATATATAACAGTATATATATATATATATATACATATATATACTCAATGAGCCAAAACATTATGACCACCTGTCAATAACGAGTTGGCCCACCTTTGGCGTGCAACACAGCTTCAACCCGCCTTGGCATGGATTAATACCACCACTTAATACCAGTTAAATACCACTTCCACCTGATCACGTGCCTTCCACGTCATCCAGGCGAGTTCATTGCAAAATGTAGGGGTGGTCATAATGTTTTGGCTATTGAGTGTGTATATATATATATATATATTGTAAAGGCTCGGTTATATAACCTAAGCTTTTTCTCTCTCTGTCTCTCTCTCTCTCTCTATATATATATATATATACAGAGAGTCTTCTTACTTCCTTTAATATAACATTCAAGCATTTTAAAGATTTTGAGCGATAGCCGACTGGAGAGAGAAGAGCAGTACGTCCAGGAACTGTGAAAGCTGTAAGGCAGTCAGAGCGAACTGTTATTAATAATAACTTATTAAAAGTGTTTTGATTAGTGTATTGCAAAGCGTGAGGAAGGACGAAATAAAAAAAAATTAGGAAAAATTCAGCAATTTCTTATAGAAAAGAAAAATGTTAAGGAAAATTGTGTGAGGTCGAGGTTAATAGGAGTTTGGGAAATAATTGGATCTGCTAAATGTAGAAGAGGACATGATGAAGAACAAAACACACACATACACACACACACATATATATACATATACATATAGACATCGTGTTCCAGTTATTTATGAACAAATAACCAGGAGATGAATAGAGAATAATAACTCTAGGTAGGGATTTTTAGGAATAACTCCAAATTTTCTTGTCGTATGGGGAAAAGTCTTGAAAACTCCACCCCCCAAACAATATCACTACATTACACGTGTTCTCACAATTGCTACAGAGCTTCTTTATTTCTAAAAGCAGTGGCTACCACAGTTACCACATGTTGATTCGAACCTTAAACATCCTTCTGCTAACTTTGCATATTATCACTGTGACATAAGTTGGCATTCCTTAAAGGATTGTTGACTAGTTATACTTAGTTAGAAATCAGCAATTTATGCCTAAAAAAGATGCCCTTTTTATGAGATTAAGTTCATGAATGCTTTATATTAAGAATGTTTGGTTAAAACTGCAGTGGTACAATGTGATGCACTGAAATAGGCTCTCTGTGTTTTCAATTAGATAATGATTCATCTGCTATATCACTGACATTCTAATGATGAATGACTTCAGTCAAAGTATTCGGAATTCTCAAAAGGAAATGAAACATCATTTTACATATGAAATAAAAATAAATTGGAGCTATTAATTTTTTTTAAGTGATTTTAGTTATCGATAAATAAATCACTTGAAGAGTATTTCAATCTATTTAAATGCTAGCTTAAAATACTGTTGATAAAGAAAAGAAGAAGAAATGGAAATGTACCTAATCAGAAATTATTCAAATGTTAGAGAAACTTTATTCAGACTAAATATAAAACTAAAGTTCATAAATAGACTCCATTATTCGAAACCTACAGGACAGATTTATAATATGCATCAATATGGGCTATTTTTAAATATTAATTATTATGTCTAGCTGGCAATTCAAGTCAGAAATTCAATTAAACTAACTGAAGTTATCAACGAATAAATTAAATGCCAAATATTTATGAAATTTATAAAGTTTCCCGTTGCCAAAGATGAAATGTGACTAGAATTTCTAAAATTTCATTTTCATTATCTTATTAGATGCAACAATTGGGAATGTGAAATTTGAATTAAATTCATTACTTTAGATTTTTGATAAAAGTAATAGATTGAAGTATTTATGACTTGGCAAAATCAAATGTTAAGAATTGCTATACAATAAGAAAAGAGGTTTCCTTGATATAGTCATTATACTGATAGAAGTTTTTTTTTCTAATGCAGCTGGCAAACACTTAGACAGCTTGGTCTTGGGTACCTTAAGGCAAGCGCTGCACAGACGTTACTCACTTTGCATTACCCAGGGGGCGCGTGTAACTTGAAGATAAGCCAAGGACGCGGAGTAACAATTATATGACGTGTTCTATTATTTTTTACAGTCCCATCCTGCAATTGAAATGACCATCCTACTCAAAAACTCTCCAAATATGTTGGTTCATTGTTAATAGAAAATCCAAAGAATGCAAAAACATTTGTCAACTCGGAGAAAGAAAATCTCCACTCCAAATTAGGGCATTCTGATGGCCAATTGGCTAGCTCTTTGGCCCAGCTTCTGATTCGAATCCTGGTAGTTGCATGGATGTTTGCTAGTGGTTTGGAATCCACGTTAAATTGTAAGCTCATCTCTAATTAGCCCAAAGTGTGCACAAAATGACCATAGAGGGACAAATAAAATAAAATTAGAACCGACTTTTAATTGCACATCAAATGATCTTCAAATGATTTACGTTCTTCTAAAACACGATTATAGGATATCTGATAATGATAGGCGTTTCAAGGTATTTCTCGAGGTGCCACTAAAATGCTCGTATAGTGTGTTTAAGGTTCACTCATTCAAATATAAACAGTTTTCAATAAGTCCAAATACTGCCACTGAAAGATCATTCTCACGGTATCTTATTTGCACAATGGTTTCTTAATCAAAGTTTACCGACTAGCATTTCTAAGTTTTTTCGCAGATGAAGTTTCTTATGCACAAGAAGACTTATTCAATATTCGCAATGCGCAAATTTATAATACTTGAGCCTGTAGATTTCTAATGTTTGTGTGTTTCAACAAATAATTTTACACTGTTTTTTTAAAATTCCTTCCATTAGCTCCCACTCTCCCTATATATATCTTGTTCAAATTTTCAATCGTTCAAAAAACGCTTTTTATTCATCCACTCAAGTTCAAATACATTTTTTTGAACTTGTAGTGGATGACACTGGATGTTAATACAGTTTTTTTCAAATATTAATTTAGTAATTAAATTAAATTAATTTTCAATACCTTAAATATAGTTTTAGCAGTTTGCAATGAAAATTGAGATCAACAGGCGGATAAATGCAAGGGTTTCGGTATTTTTCACGTAAAGGTGAAGAATGCGAGTTCAATTCTTGCGAAAAATCCTTTTTGATAAATTTTTGAAAATTTTTGCTTTAAGAAAACATTTGCGCTTTTATTTTGCCACTTAATATTGTGATTCTGTCAGATGTATATACATAATTATATTGATTGTAATTATTTAAGAAAAAGTAACTGAAATAAAATTTTTCTCTGTTGACCTAAGTAGGAATTGACTTTAATTTTTTTTTTTTATATTACTTGTTATCTTTGTATCTTTTGTGGGTGGCATTTCCAGACATATTTTCAGATACAATTCTGTTTTCTGTCTATGTTCTATATTTTTTTTATGTTAGGTAGTATAGTTTTTATGCAGCTTTAGAACATTCTGTGCATAATAAAATAAATTTCTAGTTTTCCAGAAAATGTGTAGTCTTTGATGACACTGCTTCTAGGTAATTAGTACTAATTAGATACTGCCTTTTGAGTAAAAAGATTCTAGAAGATTTTTTTTTAGTAAGATCAAAAAGGTGTACTGTCATATTTTAATATTCCTTCTAGTATCATTATTAATGTTCTTAGCTCTAAAAATGATATTTTTAGTAAAGAAACTTTTTATTTAATGAAAATGCTCATTATATAATCAGAAACATATTTTTTACTAAATTTTTCTTAGCTCTAAAAATAATATCCTTGTTTAAGAAGCTTTTTATTTTATGAGACTGCTCATAATATAATGAAAAACAAAAGTTTTTCCTTAAAGCAATATAAAAAAATAATTCAAAGCATTTATTTTTTACCTAATATTTATACTTTTGATTAAGTAATTTTTTCAAACCTCGTACATTTTTTAATAAAAATAAAACGTTAGTCTATAGTGCAATTACCAATTTCTCACACACAAAAAAAACCTATTAATAAAATTTGTGGGAGGGAGAGATCAATTTTAACATTTCCCATATAGATAAGAGGTAAGAGTATGTCATAATTTGAACATTTGGTGTACTAATAAATCTTGTTTACTAGAAATTTTTATTATACCATGTATTTACAATCTAACATCGAATATTCGATATAACCATGAATTTTCAATCTAATCTCGAATTTTGGATGTAACCATGAATTTTCAATCTAATCTCGAATTTTGGATGTAACCATGAATTTTCAATCTAATCTCGAATTTTGGATGTAACCATGAATTTTCAATCTAATCTCGAATTTTGATGTAACCATGAATTTTCAATCTAATCTCGAATTTTATAACCATGAATTTTCAATCTAATCTCGAATTTTGGATATAACCATGAATTTTCAATCTAATCTCGAATTTTGGATATAACCATGAATTTTCAATCTAATCTCGAATTTTGGATGTAACCATGAATTTTCAATCTAATCTCGAATTTTGGATATAACCATGAATTTTCAATCTAATCTCGAATTTTGGATGTATTTTAACCGTGAATAACCATGAATTTTCAATCTAATCTCGAATTTTTGTGAATATAACCGTGAATTTTCAATCTAATCTCGAATTTTGGATGTAACCGTGAATTTTCAATCTAATCTCGAATTTTGGATATAACCATGAATTTTCAATCTAATCTCGAATTTTGATATAACCATGAATTTTCAATCTAATCTCGAATTTTGGATATAACCATGAATTTTCAATCTAATCTCGAATTTTGGATGTAACCATGAATTTTCAATCTAATCTCGAATTTTGGATATAACCATGAATTTTCAATCTAATCTCGAATTTTGGATATAACCATGAATTTTCAATCTAATCTCGAATTTTGGATGTAACCATGAATTTTCAATCTAATCTCGAATTTTGGATATAACCATGAATTTTCAATCTAATCTCGAATTTTGGATATAACCATGAATTTTCAATCTAATCTCGAATTTTGGATATAACCATGAATTTTCAATCTAATCTCGAATTTTGGATATAACCATGAATTTTCAATCTAATCTCGAATTTTTGGATATTTTAACCATGAATTTTTCATGAATTTTCAATCTAATCTCGAATTTTGGATGTAACCATGAATTTTGGATATAACCATGAATTTTCAATCTAACCATGAATTTTCAATCTAATCTCGAATTTTGGATATAACCATGAATTTTCAATCTAATCTCGAATTTTGGATATAACCATGAATTTTCCATGAATTTTCAATAACCATGAATTTTCAATCTAATCTCGAATTTTGGATATAACCATGAATTTTCAATCTAATCTCGAATTTTGGATATAACCATGAATTTTCAATCTAATCTCGAATTTTGGATATAACCATGAATTTTCAATCTAATCTCGAATTTTGGATATAACCATGAATTTTCAATCTAATCTCGAATTTTGGATATAACCATTTTCAATCTTTCAATCTAATCTCGAATTTTTTGGATATATAACCATGAATTTTCAATCTAATCTCGAATTTTGGATATAACCATGAATTTTCAATCTAATCTCGAATTTTGGATATAACCATGAATTTTCAATCTAATCTCGAATTTTGGATATAACCATGAATTTTCAATCTAATCTCGAATTTTGGATATAACCATGAATTTTCAATCTAATTCGAATTTTGGATATAACCATGAATTTTTTAATCTCGAATTTTGGATATAACCATGAATTTTCAATCTAATCTCGAATTTTGGATATAACCATGAATTTTCAATCTAATCTCGAATTTTGGATATAACCATGAATTTTCAATCTAATCTCGAATTTTGGATATAACCATGAATTTTCAATCTAATCTCGAATTTTGGATATAACCATGAATTTTCAATCTAATCTCGAATTTTGGATATAAACCATTTTGGATATTTTCAATCTAATCTCGAATTTTGGATATAACCATGAATTTTCAATCTAATCTCGAATTTTGGATATAACCATGAATTTTCAATCTAATCTCGAATTTTGGATATAACCATGAATTTTCAATCTAATCTCGAATTTTGGATATAACCATGAATTTTCAATCTAATCTCTTAATTTTGGATATAACCATGAATTTTCAATCTAATCTCGAATTTTGGATATAACCATGAATTTTCAATCTAATCTCGAATTTTGGATATAACCATGAATTTTCAATCTAATCTCGAATTTTGGATATAACCATGAATTTTCAATCTAATCTCGAATTTTGGATATAACCATGAATTTTCAATCTAATCTCGAATTTTGGATATAACCATGAATTTTCAATCTAATCTCGAATTTTGGATATAACCATGAATTTTCAATCTAATCTTAACTATTGGATATAACCATGAATTTTCAATCTAATCTTAACTATTGGATATAACCATGAATTTTCAATCTAATCTTAACTATTGGATATAACCATAAATTTACAATCTAATCTTAACTATTGGATATAACCATAAATTTACAATCTAATCTTAACTATTGGATATAACCATAAATTTACAATCTAATATAACCATATATAAATTTACAATTGGATATAACCATAAATTTACAATTGGATATAACCATAAATTTACAATTGGATATAACCATAAATTTACAATTGGATATAACCATAAATTTACAATCTAATCTCGAATATTCGATATAACCAGGAATATACAATCTAATCTTGACTATTGGATATAACCATGAATTTACAATCTAATCTCGAATATTCGATATAACCATGAATATACAATCTAAACTCGAATATTCGATACAACCAGGAATTTACAATCTTACTTTTTAATAAATTAAAACATACTTATACTATAGATGAAAATATAATTAAATTCGTCTCCTATAGACAACGCAACGCCATTAATTAACAGCATTCCATTTAATTCTACAAAATACCATTTTTTCATTCTATCGGTGTCTTAGGAGTAAAGGTGTTTCATTCTTCTAACACTATTTCAGGACTTTGTCTTATGCTGCCGTAAGTATTGAATTTCGAAGTAGTAGATTCTTTATAAGGGGAGAAAGTCATGAAAGCTATTCGAAATTTAATAAAAAGAAAATTGGCAATACTAATGCAGCAACGGACAGCTATCGAAGGAGTAAGTGTGAATAGGAAGAATGAAGTGCAGAACATTTGTAAGAATGCTTGTTCGAGTCTCACAAAAAATTACTTTTTGAGAAGAATATCTAGAATTCCATGTGGAACATGCCAGCCTATTGTGAAGCAGCTAATTGCATTTAGAGGTTAGATTAATGTTGCAAAGATATACCATCCCCTGTGGGACCGGGTTAGAATAGCCCTATTGTAGCACATGCATGCTTAAAAGGCTATTAAAATGGGTACCCAGTTCCCTGGGGTAAACACTGATGGGTTTAAAGTCAGACTTCTCCCTTTGTGTCTCCATGTCTTTGCTGCTCAAGGTCAATGACCAAAAGAAACTGCATTTTTTACCCTTTATCATGACTCTCATTTACTGTGATTTCATTCAAGAACACGAATTTTTCTATACGCACTTGTGTGTCCTTTTTATTAATAAATAAATTATAAATTCATTGGTGTACCGACTTTTGTATCGTACTGTGTATACTTATTATAAGTATTAAAACATTACATTTTAATAAAATACATCCCACTAAGTTACATTTAAACGATTAAAAACATGTATTAAATAAAAATATACTGTCTAGGATGATTAAAATATCTATTCATAACTTCAAAGCGAAAGTTCTGGTTTCGAGTCCAGGAGGTGCCATGGATGTTTGCAGTGGTTTTCGGAACCCACTTTAAGTTGTAGGTTCCGGCCTAATATGACTGTAGAGCGTTGGTCGTTTAGTTTAGTTTGTCTCTCTATATTGATTTTGTGGACGCTTTAGGCTAATTAGACCGGGAATAATGTGGATTCTAAACCACTTACAAATCTTCTGATTCGAACCTAAAGCCTGAGGTACCAAAGGCCAGAGCGTTAGCCAATTGGCCATAAATCCTCAGAGTGTTGGACGTAGGGCTGACAAAATTACACGTAAAAAGCAGCGTCACGGAGCCAAGTCAGACTTCGACCTACGAGTGCTCCATCACAACAGAAGCGCCCCCCTCCCCCTTCCGTCCTTCCACACATGGGCTCTTGGATTTGCTCTAGATGTTGCTGAGATACCAAAATGAGATAAGAAACAACAAATGAAAAATTAAAGTGCATTAAAATGTACAGGGGAAAGAATAAAATTCAAATAAAAAGATTTGAAACCTATGGTACAGTCGGAAATATTCAATTTGTTCTTTTTATTCCGCATCATAATCCTGGAGATACACTTGACCTTATACTATACCTTCCTGTTTCTTAAAGATTTGCAGCACCTGCTATAAAAATCATGAACACGTATTTTTTTTTAGTTTTGCACAGAAACTTCCTTTTTTACGCGTTGTTAAAAAAAAAAATCCGCTAGTTCTTAGAAATCATACTTACTTTAAGAAATGTGTTTTGTAAGTTAGAAAAAATATTTTTTGAAACTGCTTTCATTTGAAGATGTTTTCAGAAGCCAAAATGTTTTTTTTCAATAGATATTCAAAGGATGGCAACGCGAAAGACTAGACCTCGTTAGAAGGCACTCTTACTGATGCCAAAAATTGCAGATGAATTCTGCATTTTTAAGGAAGTACGATTTTTGAAAAGCCCAACGAGATGTTTCCTTTAAGAAAATATTGGAAATTTCTTTCACACCTTTTCTTTTGAACCATTCCATTCTCGTTAGGAAATGTAACTGCAACCGCAAAGGGAAAATATTTTTTGAATGGTATCTCATTAGATTCGTGTTGAAACAGAAATGTCAATATTTCTTTCCAATGAAAACGTGTTTCAAAACTGTTTTTTTCTTTCAGTAATTGCCGAAAAGAAGCAATTTTCATTTCAGCATCTAAGCATAGTGAAGAATTTGTGGAATGGTACGAATTAGACTAAACATTTGTCTTCCTGTTTCACTCTACTAAAATTTATAAAAATGAGAGAGTTTTTGTAAATTTTTAAGATGTTATCTCCTAGTACTTCAAGACCAATTTTTTACAACTTATTAGTTTGTAAAATATCGTATTTTATGAACATATATAAAAACCATCGAATAATCTTTTCAGAAAAAAAAATATGGGGGGAAAATTTATCTTTTGCACTGTTTACAAAAAAAGCCGTGATAACATTTTCTCTCCAAAAGTAGAAAAAAATAAATAACGTTGTACTTGGATTCTTGAATACAGTTGAATCTTTTTAATTTTACTTTCGTATATTCAGACATATCTAGTACTCGGGGACACAGGTTTCTGGTTCCAGTCCCGGTGGGTGCCATGGATGTTTGTAGTTGTTCAAAATCCACTTTAATCCGTAGATCCCTGTTAAATATGACTGTAGAGCGTTAGGTGTAGGACTGACAGCCCTACTCTGTAAAGAGTCAGCGTCACGGAGCCAAGTGAATCTCCAACCAACTGGTGCTCCATCACAACAGAAGCTGCCTTTCGCTATTTCCCCACATGGGTTCTTGAACTTGGTCCAGATATATAACTGATATTGATTTAGTTTAACTTTTCACATGTTTATAAAACATTAGAAGTGTAAAATTTACCACATGCAACCTAAACACAAGAATAAACAAATGATTAGCTTTACAATGCAGTTCTTTTTATAATTAAAGTAGATTTTTTTAAACAATTTATAGATACACTTCCGTTCTTGGACTTGGTCTAGATGTTGTTGTTTACAAAGTGGCATATGTAACAACAAAGGCAAAAGTTAAATGCATAAAAATGTATATGGCAAAGAATTAAATTCCAGTTGAAAAGATTTAAAACAGTTGGTACCTTCGGGAGTATTCTCCTTTAAATTTGCTCTCTTTATTAAGCAACATAATCGTGAAGATTCCTTCCTGTTTCGTAACATTCTGTAGCACGTGTTATAAAAATTGTGAACACATATTATATTTTTGTTTCGTACAGAAATTTCATTTTTTTTTTTTTTTTTTTTTTTTTGTGTTGTTAAAAAAAAAAAAAAAATCAGCTAGTTCTTAGAAATCATACTTGCTTTAAGAAATGTGTTTTGTAAGTTAAAAAAAAATATTTCTTCTAGCTGACTTTATTTGACGGTATTTTCGGAAGTTAAATTTTTTCAATAGTTATTCAAAGGATGGCAACGAGAAAGACTAGACCTCGTTAGAAGGCGCTCTTACTGATGCCAAAAATTGCAGATGAATTCTGCATTTTAAAGGAAGTGCGATTTTTGGCAAGCTCAACGGCATGTTTCCCTTGAAAAAAATTTAAAATTTCTTTCACACCTCCTTCACTTTTCTTTTGAACCATTCCTTCCTCGTTAGAAAAATGTAACTGCAACCGCAAAGAGAAAATATTTTTTGAATGGCATCTCATTAGATTCGTGTTGAAACAGAAATTCCAATATTTCTTTCGAGTGAAAATGCCTTTGAAAACTGTTTTTCTTCCCTTCAGTGATTTGAGGAGAGAAAAATTTTTCATTAAAGTACCAAAGAATTTGAAGGAATGGTACGAATTAGGCTAAACATTTTTTTTTTCCGTTTTACTCTACTAAAGTTTAAAAAAAATGGGAGAGTTTTTGTAAACTTTAAGATTTTTGTCTCCTTTTTCTCCGAAAACAATATTTTACTACTTAATAATTTATAAACATCGTATTGTTTCTCTTTACGAATATTTATAAAAAATTTCGAATAATATTTCCAGAAATCTTCATGTTTCACGCTGCTTACAAAAAAAAAAAAATCATCATGACAACATTTTTTTTTTTTTTTTTTTTTGTAAAAACTAGAAAAAATAAATAACGTTGTACCTAGGTTCATGAATTCCTTTAAAAGTCTTTTTATTTTTACTTTCGTATATTCAGAGATAACTGGTTAGTGCTGGAGGCTTCAATTTCGAGTCGCGGCGGTTTGATTTGGTTTGTCGCCCCACTTTAATTTTTTGCACATTCTGGGCTAAATAGACCAGGACCAACAGTTTAACACGAATTCCGATCCATTAACAAACATCCATGCCGCTGCCAGGATTCGAAAATGAAACCTGTGGTACCAAAGAGTCCTAGTGGTGTCATAGATGTCTGTAGTGGTGATATGATTGTTGGACTTAGGGATGACAACCCTACCCAGTAAAAAGAAAACTTCTCCTGTTTCTAAATTTGACAGTAGGCAGACGACATGGTCCAATATGAACTGTAGTGCCAAGGAGTTAGTTAGTTAGTTACATTTCGAGATAAATGTTTATTTTGCATACTTAACAAATTATTTCATATTATTATATTGTAAAATAAATATTCTTTAAAAATCAATTGATATCATATTACTTAGTGAACTTATAGTAAAAAAAAATAGTAGATGTTTTCAAAAAATATTTTCTATTAGTAATCAGGCCTAAATGCGTATATATCTTTTTGTAATAAATGTTATTGTTGATTCCTAAATATTAACAAGTAAATAAATTATGTAACCAACAAGCGCTTTTAAGAAATGAACAAATAGTTTCAATAAAGGAACAGTTCATTTGTGCAAAACTAAAAAAAATATTTGTTTTTTAAAGAAAAATTTTTTACAGAAATTGGAAATTTCAAATAATTTGACAAATAGAATAAAGCATGCAAAATAATAATTTATAATAAATAAATGCTTATTTTATAATACTAAATAAAAGTAATATAAAAATTAGCAGATTTTTTAATTAAATTCATGAAAGCAACTTCATTGTTATTAACTTCTGAGAAATAATCAAATAATTTTAAGAAATGAAAGGGTACTTTTAAGAAAAGTACAAAAGATATATTGGAAATATTGTGATGTCTTTAATCAATAAGATGAAGAGTAAGAATAAAATATAGCACATAGGGTTTTACATATGTCCCTTTTGGAAATAAACAAGTAATATATAAAAAAAAAAATTTAAAGTCAATTTCTACTTTTTTTTTTCACTATATTGCAAGAAGTCCTTTATAAATAATATTTATTCCATTTTTTATGCTTATCTGGCGCCATCTATTGATAGATATATGGAACTTAAATCTAAAAAAAGCTAAAATTAATTAATTAAATTTAATTACTGAACTAATATTTGAAAAAACTGCACTAACATAAGGGTCACCACTTCAAGTTAAAAAAAAATATATTTGAACTTGAGGGGATGAATAAAAAGAATTTTATTAACGATTGAAAATTTTTACAAGATATATATAGGGAGAGTGTGAGCTAATAGAAGGAATTGAAAAATAGAACTTATTTAGCACAAATTAATAAGTATCTGTTACGATTTGCTGCAGCTGTGGAGATGGAAAACTTAATAAATAAATGATTCTCATTCCATCCAAATGATATACGTTCAACAACTGCTGTCATGTTAATATGCATAATTGTAGATCTACGTAATACAGTAATACAGTAATTTCAATTAGATATATCTTAAATGAGATGCATCCAAATTCCAAGAACTGTGGAGCTTTCACTACAGAGGAAACCATAATTTTAGAAATCTACCTTGACATATTGCAACAATATCTTGAGCCACGCTTAATATCAGAGAACATTATCTGTTGCTGAAGATATCATGTGTTGCTTCATCCTGTTGGTTATTATCTGCCAATATGATGAGGCAGTACTCCATTTTGCCATTGTTTTCCTCGATTATCTAAATGAAAAAAATATTTTTCTCAAATCTAAGGTGTATCAGGTAAAGATCAGAAGCATTGAATAATTAAAACTGCAAACTATGGCTATAGTAGTTTAAATTATTCAAATGAATTTATAGAATGCACAATGGAACGATAGCAGAGATGTTTAGATATTTATGGATGGTGTAGGGTATGTTGCGCCTGAATGACCGAGTGGCTAGCGTTCTGGAGCTCGGTACCGAAGGTTTCGGGTTCGAGTCCCGCCGGTACCATGAATGTTTGCAGTGGTTCGGAATCCACTTTAAACCGTAGGTCCCGGTCTTTATGACTGTTGGGCGTAGAGCTGACAACCCTACCTCGTAAAAAGATAAACATCTCTCGTCTCGAAATCTAGCAGTTGACGGCCGAGGCCCACACTGGGCTGTAGCTCCGATCATGATGATGGAGGGTATATTAAAAGACATTAATTGTTTGTTGTGAATAAGTATTCATATTCTGCATCTGCGGTCATCTTAGGAGGCATAATTGTAGAGTCTGAGTATATATATATATATATATAGTTATACGTAATACAATAATTTCAATGAGATACATCGTAAGTTAGAATCATACAAATACTAAGAACTATGGAGCTTTCTTAAACATAATTAAGAACAGTGAGAGGAGATTATAATTTAGAAATTTCCATTGATATGTTGCAATTATATCTTGAATCATACATAATATCTGAGAACATTTTTTCCCTTCTAATGCAGCTGGCAAATAGACCGTGATATTTTTATACCATAAGGGTTGCACTGACGTTACTCGCTTTGCACTACCCAGGGGGCGCGTGTAACTTGAAGATAAGCTACGGACGCTGAGTAACAATGCCCCCGCCACGTTCTACAATCTTATTAGGACCAGGACGTACGGTTTAAAGTGGATTCCGAAACACTATAAACACCCATGCCAACGTCGAGATTTGAACCCAATACCTGTGGTACCGAGCGCCAGAGCCACTCGGCCATCAGGCCCCGTCTGAGAACATTATGGACGCTGTTATCTGTCAATTGGATGAAACAGTACACCATTTTGCGGTTGGTTTGCTCAACAGTATAAATGAAATTTTTTGATAATATTTTCTACCGAATTTAATTAAATTTAAAAACAGGTAAAGATTAGAAGCATTGAATAGTTAAAAAAAATGAACAATGACAATAGCGGTTGAAATTACTCCGATAAAATAACAGAGTGCTCAATGGAACCATAGCAAAAATTCTTATATATTCAGGGAAGATAGAGAGTATGTTAAAAAGCATTAATTGTGTGTTCTGTTTATTGTGAGTATTCAATATCTTACATTCCTAAATAAAGATAAGCCAAGTCTTATATTGATGTAACGATCACTATAGTAACTGTTATTTTGATTTTATATAAGTAAATATTGATGTGTACAACTTCCCCAAAGATTTTTTTTCTTTTAGCAATAACTGCTCAAAAATTTACCTGGTAGATATAAATTCAGAATACAGAGAGTATTGCATTTTGTACTAGCATAGACAACAGAAACGTTGGTACAAACGTTTGTCTGGAAAAAAGCAAAAACAATAGAATTTTTCTAGTTCTAGTTTCTAAATAGATGTTTCCTAGTTAAAGACTACGCTTCTCCTAAAACTTCATTGCCTTTCTACCACGAGTTAAGTCGTTCAGATGGTTTACTTCTACCATTTTACATGTACTAACTCACTTGAACTGTAGGATTACAGAGAATGTCTTTAACAGCATTTACTATTTTTATTTTTACTGTAGTCTTGCACTGCTCGCGTGACGTGGACTTTTTTCCCTTATGTTTCCTTACAAACTAACATTTCTATTCAATTAGGTGTTTATAATACTGATAATATAAAGCTCTTTCTTCACTTTTATGGTTGTATGGTTAAAAATTACATAGTTGCATTTTTGTTGTAATGATATTCTCTGACCAAATTTTTAGGGCACTACACAGTTTAAGAAAATTTTTTCAATAAATTCTTTTTTTAATTATTTTTGTTAAAATGGCACCTAAATACGTTACCATAAAATTATTATTATAAATAATGAAAGGTTTGAATGTTAAATACTATTTATTATTATTTTTATAACCAAATACAAATTAATTTTCTTTTTATTTAATATTTAAGCAGACCTTAATTTTTTTTGGAATGATATTCATAATAAATTGTTAATGATGAATGTAAATAATCATTTTAACTAATTTGCTTTTGTAGCTATTCTCTTTTTTGTTAGATCCTTTTCTACTTACTTTTGTAGTTATTCTCTCTTTTGACAGTTAATTTTTTAATAAACTCTTATTCAGTTGATCCTCAATCCCCATTCTCAATTGGTTTGTTATTCGGTGATTCCCATACCAAAATAAAAAAAGGATGATATCTAGTAAAATAGCTCCTACAATATTGCAGGGCGACTGATAATCCCACTGCAAAAAATATGAGGTTCTGCACATTTGAATCACTCCCTTAGCTGTGGTAATGCACTGTTTTATAACACTTGCTTTGAACTGCCTCTTTCCTATAATATCACCAGCTATGTAAAGGTTCCTAGTATCCTTTTCTCTAATTATTGAAACTTCTAACATTTTGATAAGATGTTTTACGGTTACAATAATGAAGTTTGGAAAGTATCTTGCACTAGGACATCTTTGGGAAAACAGAGCATTATAGTTCATAATAGGGAAGTAAACCGCACTAGATTCATAAAAAAATGAGCATGAATCGTAAATAACATTTATTGATTTCCAGAATTCCAAATCTTAGTTCTGATATTTCTTGTTCATTTTCAAAAGTTTGGATTTCATGTATGAAGTAAACTTGTATTTATAGATTGATCTGTGTGCCTTGAAGATCAATTTCCCAAGATGTAGCCTTATAGCTCACTCTGATTTTTCAGAGTGAGCTATAAACCACTATTTCCAAGATCAGATTTTTTTTTTTGCTTTACTGTGGCAAATCTATTAACATAAATTTTTATCAAACAACGTTCTGACTTTGATGGGAATATGGGTTTAAAGCTGAATTTTCCTTTTTTTCAGGAAACAATATGTATTGTTAGTCAATTTTTTCTTTATACGTCTCAGATAGGATTTTGAGATTTGTAACTTTCTAGAAGTTTCAATTAATTTGCTTTTGTAGTTATCATCCCTTTTGCTTATTCTTTTTCTTCTCCTTTTGAGAAATTTTTTGATTTAACCAAAGTTTCAATTCCGTGATCTTTCAAGGGATTTAGTTGGTTGCATGTTTCCCTCTTATAAAGCTAAACAAATTCATTTATTTATAAAAGCAAATACATTTAGAGTTAAAAAAAATATTCATAAACATCCAGATAAATGAAGAAGAAGGGAGAAAATCCACTATCACCCACATTATAAATCAGTTACAGAAACCCTCAGAATCTCCTCAAATTTCCTTCTATGCATATGAGGTCTTGTGACAGACGGATATCCTGTTAATTAAATCTAACAAAATATAAATTAACAATAATATAACCAAAAATTTAATAAGACTACATTAAGACCAAACATTAATAGGACCAAAAAATTATTAGGACTACATTAAGATCAAACATAAATAGACTAAAAACAAAGAAACATTAATAAGACCAAAACGTCCTATGCATGTATTAATGCCAGAAAACATTAATGCTGTAATACAAATAGACCAATCTGATTAAAAAATATTTGTGTTATATTGCATATTTTACATTTAAATGATATATAATAATAATAATTTGGTCGCGGATTGTACAATAATATAAGAAATAAAGAGTTAAAAGAATTAAAAATATTTAAGAAACTTTTTTTCATCAAATATCCAATGTTCTGTTAGACAAAATGCTCCTGTATATTTATGCGAAGATCTTATGTTACTTCACAGTTTAATATGCAACAAAAACACGCACAGATGTATAAAACATGAGTAGCAGAGACAAATATTCGTACTGCTAGCTTTTCTATTTCGCATTCTATCTTTTGCAACATTTAGATATTAGTCCACGGAGAAACGCATACCAGAAAACATTTGTATCCTTTTAAATTTGCAGCAGACTATCAAGTATCTCGCATCATGGTGGCAAACTGTAGAATGCGAAATGGAACAGAAGAGTTACAACCTCACATACCAAAAGGGAATTCTGCTGAGCTAAAAATAACATCAATTTCCATTTGTGGAAAAAAGTAACGAAAATGGAGCGAGTTGTTCTGCGGATTTAATAAAATTCTGTTATCTGAACTGATATATTCATTTTATTTAAGACCACCAAAAAATTAATAGGATAATAAATTAATAGGACTACCTCGATCAAACATTATTAGACATTAATATGACTATATTATGATCAAACATCAATAAACATTTTATTGATGTTTTTTTATGTTAAACTTTAATTGGACCAATAATGCCACAAAACATTGATGCTGTAGTACAAATAAACCAATCTGATTGAAAAATATTTGTTTAATATTATATACATTGCATTTAAATGATACACACCAAAACAAATCGTGCGAATCTAATAATTTGGACGTCACTGTACAGTAATAGAATAATTAAAGAGTTGATCAAAATTTAAAAATATTTAGCAAAGCTTTTTTCATCAAATATCCTATGTGCTGTTAGACAGCATGTTTCAGTACATTTATACGAAGAACATACGTTACCTCAAAATTTAATATGCTACTAAAACCCGCACAGATGTATAAAGCATGAGCAACATAATAAAATCCTAGTTTTCTTATTCCGAATTCTATCTTTTTCAACATTTAGATATTATTCCACTGAGAAACATACAACAGGAAATATTTGCAACCCCTTACATTTGCAGCAGACTATCAAGTATCTCACATCATGGTGGCAAACTGTAGAATGCGAAATGGAACCGAAAAGTTACAACCTCGCATACCGAAGGAAATTCTGCTGAGCTAAAAATAACATCAATTTCCATTTGCGCAAAAACGTAACGAGAACATTGTAACCCTTATAAAACTAAATAATTTCAATTATTTATAAAACTAAACACGCTTAATGCTAAAATGCTATTCCTAAGCAGCCAGATAAATGAAAACCGAGAAAAAAAAATCTTCCGTCACCACATACAAAGTCAACTTAAAATTCACACATTCTTTCCACACGTATGAGCTCATGTAACCGATAGATATCCTCTTAATTAAATCTAACAAAATATAAGAATCATGAATAGGACCGAAAAGTTAAAAGTAATACATTAAGATTAAACATTAACAGGACTATATTGCAATCAATAATAAACATTTATAGGACTACATGAATATCAATAATAAACATTAATAGGACTACATTAAGATAATATACATTTATAGGACTACATGAATATCAATAATAAACATTAATAGGACTACATTAAGATAATATACATTTATAGGACTACATTAGGATCGAACGTCAATAAACATTAAGACGATCAAAAAATAATTAGGAGTACATTACGATTAAGCATTAATAAACAATAACACAAAGAAACAATAACATTACCAAAATTTCCTATTTATGTTTTCCTGCCATAAAACATTGATACTGTAATACAAATAGACCAATCGGATTGAAAAAAATTTGTGTTATATTACATACATTTTATTTAAATGATGTATAATAATAATAATTTGGTCAGGAAGTGTACAATAAAATTATAAATACAAATTTAATTAGAATTTAAAAGTATTTAAGAAACTTTTTTCATCAAATATCCTATGTGCTGTTAGACAGAATATTTCAGTGCATTTATGCCAAGAACTTATGTTACTTCACGATTTAATATGCAACGAAAACACGCGCAGATGTATAAAGCATGAGTAGCACAATTAAATACTGGCACTATTTATTTTTCTACTCCGAATTCTATCTTTTGCAATATTTAGATATTAGTCCACAGGGAAACACGCACCAGAAAACATCTGTAACCTCTTAAATTCGCAGCAAGCTTATGAAGTAGCTCTTATCATAGTGCCAAGCTGCAGAATGCGAAATGGAACCGAAGAGTTACAACCTCGCTTACCATGGGGAATTCTGCCTAGCTAAAAATAACATAAATTTCCATTTGCACAAAAACGTAACGAGAACGAAACGAGTTGTTCTGCGGATTTAATAAAATTTTGTTGCCTGAACTAAGATATGTATATTATTAAAATTTTTGACCGGAAAAAAACACGTACTTGAGAACTTGAAACTGCATCGTAATGTGTCTAAATAATATGCGTTCAAAATTACCTACTTGCATAAGGTAAGAAGTAAAAGTTTTAAACTCATTTTAAAACTGTTTACTGTTTTAGTTAAAAAGAAACTGTTTAGTTACTGATTAAAAAGTAATTGAAATATTTGTAAGGTTGGTATTTATATGTAGCAGAAGAAAAAAAGTAGAAAATTAAATTTAAAATCCAAAACCTTGTTAAATTAAGAATGATGTTCAAAAATAACTTATCTCTAAATTCTAATCTAAACTAAACAGTTGTATTTTCTTTTTTTATTACTTAAGAAGATAAATGTATGATTTTTTTTAAACACTGGTACATGTCAGAATATTTAATATTTTTTGAATTGTACAACCAAAAATCACATCAAAAATGTATATTAGAAAACCTTTAAACGATAAAGGTAAAGAATCGCCATAGATCACTACTGAAATTCTTTAATTCTTCTTTTTAACATAGTTTTTGAAATGTTTTCTTTTGTCTCTATATGTTTACTTAAGTTAATTTTTGATAAGAAAATAAATAATTCTGATTAAATGAAATTTGTGTTACATTACATACACGAACTTAAATTGTACATCGCAAAAAAGCGGGTGCAACTAATAACTTGGTTAGGAACTCTACAGTAACATAATATATACAGAGCTAATCAAAATTTAAAAAGTATTTAAGAAACTCTTTTCATAAAATATTCAATGTGCTGTTAGACAGAAAGTTTCAGTATGTGTACGCGAAGAACTTATGTTACTTCACGATTTAATATGCTACGAAAACGCGCGTTGACGTATAAAGCATGAGTAGCACGATCAAATTCTCGTACTGCCCGTTTTTCTATTCCGAATTCTATTTTTTTTTTTGTTGCAACATTTAGATATTAGTCCACAGAGAAGAACATGCCAGAAAACATTTGTGACCTCTTAAATCTGCAGCAGATTATGAAGTAGCTCGTATAATGGTGCCAAACTGTAGAATGCGAAATAGAACCGAAGAGTTACAACCTCGCATACCGAGGGGAATTCTGCTGAGCTAAAAATAACACAAATTTTCATTTGCAGAAAAACGTAACGAGAACGAAGTGAATTGTTCTGCGGATTTAATAAAATTCTCTTGCTTCTGACTGAGATGCATATTTTATTAAAAAGGACCAAAACATTAATAGACCTACATTAAGATGAAACATTGTTAGACATTAATAAGACTACATTAAGGTCAAACATTATTAGACATTAATAAGACTATATTAGGATCACACATTATTGGACATTAATATGACTACATTAGATCAAACATTATTAGGCATTAATAAAACTACATTAAGATAAAACTTTATTAGACATTAATAAAACCACATTAAGATCAGACATCAATAAACATGTTATTAATGTTTCGTTGTGTTAATTGGACCAAAACATCCTATTAAAGTTTTACTGCTACAAATCTGTAATACAAATAGGCCAATCTGATTGAAAAAGATTTGTTTAATATTATATGCATTACATTTAAATGATACATACCAAAACAAATCGTGTGAATCTAATAATTTGGACAGGGACAAATTATAAAGTAATAGAATAAATAAAGAGTTGATCAAAATTTAAAAATATTTAACACCCTTTTTTTCATGAAATATCTTATGTGCAGTTATACAGAATGTTTCAGTACATTTATATGAAGAACATATGTTACCTCAAAATTTAATATGCTACTAAAACACGCACAACATGAGTAGCACAATCAAACCCTAGTTTTCCTATTTCGAATTCTATCTTTTGCAACATTTAGATATTAGTCCACAGGGAAGCACATACCAGGAAACATTTGTAACCTCTTAAATTTGCAGCAAAATATGAAGTAGCTCGCATCATGGTGTCAAACTGTAGAATGCGAAAAGGAACAGAAGAGTTACAACTTCACATACCAAGGGGAATTCTGCCGAGCTAAAAATAACATAAATTTCCATTTGCGTAAAAACGTAACGAGAACGGAGCGAGTTGTTCTGCGGATTTAATAAGATTCTGTTGCTTTTGACTGTGATATTTATTTTATTAAAATTTGGGACAGGTAAAAAAAAACTCGTTCTTCAGAACTCGAAACTGCATCGCAATGTCTAAATAGCATGTGTTCAAAATTATCTACCTGCATATTAAAGTTTGGGTAAAAATAGGTGTGACTATTTCTTGAGTTCTTTATTAAGTAAGTGGTAAGAAGGAAAATTTTTAAAACTCATTTTAAAACCCTTCACTGTTTTAGTTATTAATCTCTAGGTTTTTTTGTATGATTAAAAATAAATAGGAATTATTGTATGTTAGGTGCTTATAATATATTGAATGTTGACGAAGAAAAAAGAAGAAAGCGAAGAAAAAAGTAAAAAATGTATATTTAAAATCCAAAACTTTTTTAAATTAAGGATGAGTTGAAAAAATTACTCATTTCTAAATTTAGTACAAACATACTGAAATTTCTTTTTTATTAAATAAGAAAAGCAAAATATATGATTTATTTAGAAACACTTGGACATGTGAGAATTATTTATCGTTTTTAGAACTATAAATTCGAAAATCACGTCTCCAAAAATGTATAACAAAAAATTTTTAAACGACAAAGGTAAAGAATCGCCATATGTCAACGCAAATATTTATTTAATTTTTCTTTTTAATATTGTTTTGTAAATGTTTTCTTTTGTTTCTGTATGCTTACTTATGTAATTTATTGATAAAAAAATAGATAAATCTGATTAAAAAATTTTTTTTGTTGCATTACATAAACTACCTTTAATGGTATATCGCAGAAGAAAAAAGCGGGTGTAACTAATAATTTGGTCAAGGACTGAACTGTAATAGAATAAATAAAGAATTGATCAAAATTTTTAAATATTTAACAAACTTTTTTCATCAAATATCCTATGTGCTATTAGACAGAATGTTTCAGTACATTTATACGAAGAACATATGTTACCTCAAAATTTAATATGCTACTGAAACCCGCGCAGATGTATAAAGCATGAGTAGCACAATGAAACCCTAGTTTTCCTGTTTCGAATTTTATCTTTTGCAACATTTAGATATTATTCCACTGAGAAACATACACCAGGAAACATTTGTAACCTCTTAAATTTGCAGCAGACTATCAAGTATCTCGTATCATGGTGCCAAACTGCAGAATGCGAAAAGGAACAGAAGAGTTACGACCTCGCATACCGAGGGGAATTCTGTTGAGCTAAAAATAACATAAATTTCCATTTGCACAAAAACCTAACGAGAACGAAGCGAGTTGTTCTGCGGATTTAATAAAACTCTGTTGCCTGAACTGAGATATTTATTTTATTAAAATTTGAGACAGGAAAAAATAACATGCGTTTAAAATTACCTACTTGCATATTAAAGTTTGGGTAAAAATAGGTGTGGCTATTTCTTGAGTTGTATATTAAGTAAGCGGTAAGAAGGCACATTTTTAAACTCATTTTAAAATTGTTAACAGTTTTAGTTATTAATCTGTTGGTTTTTACTATGATTGAAAAAAATAGGAATTTTTGTACGTTAGAAATATCTAATAAGCTGATGAAAAAAAAAAGTACATTTATAATACGAAATTTAAGGATGAGTTGAAAAAAAATCTCATCTCTAAATTTAGTACAAATATGTTGTATTTTCTTTTTAATTAAATAAGAAAGTTAAATATATAATATTTTTAGAAATACCTTGATATGTGAGTTTATTTAATATTTAAAAAATAATCCAATCTAAAATTACCTATCCGAAAATATATATTGAAAAACTTTTACACAATAAAGGTAAAGAATTTCCAGTATATCAATGCTGTAATTTTTAAATTCTTCTTTTTAATATTGTTTTGTAAATATTTTCTTTTGGTTCTGTGTATTTACTTACGTTAATAATTGTATGTTTTGGTATTTTTATTATATAGACGAAGAGTAAAGTAGAAAATTAAATTGAAAATCCAAAAGTCTGTTAAATTAAAGATGAGTGTATATTACAAAACGATAAAGGCAAAGAATCACCATATACACTGAAATGTTTTAATTCTTCTTTTTAATATTGTTTTGTAAATATTTTCTTTTGGTTCTGTGTATTTACTTTCGTTAATAATTGTATGTTTTGGTATTTTTATTATATAGACGAAGAGTAAAGTAGAAAATTAAGTTGAAAATTCAAAAGTCTGTTAAATTAAGGATGAGTGTATATTACAAAACGATAAAGGCAAAGAATCACCATATACACTGAAATTCTTTAATTCTTCTTTTTAATATTGTTTTGTAAATATTTTCTTTTGGTTCTGTGTATTTACTTACGTTAATAATTGTATGTTTTGGTATTTTCATTATATAGACGAAGAGTAAAGTAGAAAATTAAATTGAAAATCCAAAAGTCTGTTAAATTAAGGATGAGTGTATATTACAAAACGATAAAGGCAAAGAATCGCCATATACACTGAAATTCTTTAATTCTTCTTTTTAATGTTGTTTCATAAATGTTTTCCTTTGATTTTGATTGTTAATAATTATATATTCGGTACTTTTATTATGCAGTCGAAATAAAAACTAGAAAATAAAATTTAAAATCCAAAAATTTATCAAATTAAGATGATTTGAAAAAATAATGCATCTCTAAATTTAGTAGAAAGACATTGCATTTTTCTTATTAAATAAGAAAGGTAAAATAATTATTTTTTAGAAACTCTGACACATATGAGAACATTTAATAGTTTTAGAATTGTACAAACGAAATTGATATTACAAAATCTATAAGCAAGAAATGTAAAGAATCGCCATATATCAAAGCTGAAATTTTTTAATTCTTCTTTATAATATTGTTGTGTAAATGTTTTTTTCCCTTTTTATTATGTATGTTTACCTATGCTAATAATTGTATGTTTAGTACTCTCATGATGTAAACGAAGACAAAATAGAAAATTAAATTTTAAATCCAAAAAGTTATTAAATTAAGGTTGAGGTGAAAAAATAACTTATCTCTAAATTTATTACAAACATATTGTAGCTTCTTTTTATTAAATCAGAAAGGTGTTGTTGTTGTTGTTTCTTATCCCACTTGGCTGGCCAAGCCCACGAGCCCATATGGACTCATGATTGAAGGGGAAGGAAGCAGCTTCTGTTGTGATGGAGCACCCGTAGGTAGAAGCCTGACTTTTGCTCCGTGACGCTCTTACAGTCATAGAAGACCGGGACCTAAGCTTAAAGTGGATTCCGAACCACTACAAACATCCATGGCACCGCCGGGATTCGAACCCGAAACCTGTGACACCGAGCGCCAGAGCGCTAGACACTCGGCCATTCAGGTCCCAAATTTGCCAACGGCACGCAGTGTTCCCAGGTGGTCACCCACCCTAGTACTGACCGCGCCCAATGATGCTTAACTTCGGTGATCTAACGAGAACCGGTATATTCAGCATGGTACGGCCGTTGGCATCAGAAAGGTAAAATATATGATAGTTTTTTAGTCCCATATTTTACTATTATTTATTATTTTATCAACTATATTTTTATGTTTTTAAAATTTTATATATACTGTTATAAAATATTTAAACGATAAAGATAAAGAATCAACAATACATCAACGCTGAAATTCTTTAGTTCTTATTTTTAATATATTTTTGTAAATGTTTTCATTTATTTCTCGTTTTTGGTGACCAGGTCTTAGGTCATCATCCTAAAAAATTGATTTTATGTATTTTCCTAAAAATGACGATAAGCAGATGAAACTTCTGCATATGACAGTCGTACATTCGATAGGCATTACTTTTCATATGTATTTAGTTTCTTAATTTTTTACTGGAACTCTAAAATTCTGACGGTATGAAAAGAATGAAACATAATTAAATATTAAATTAAATCCTTATTTTTCGATACATACTTTGTAGTACCTTTAAAAAAAATTTGTCAGTAAAAAAAATCAAATATATTTTATTTTTTTTTTATTTTATATGAAATAAAACTGAAACCATGGATTCATTAACATTACTATAAAAGAAGAAATAGCAGTAATTGTATGTCGTTGTGTTCTGCAAACAAAAGAAAAATATGGGGGAATATAATTATTGATCAAATCAATTTATATTGATATGGTTGAGTGGTAACATGCGCCGCTAATTTGAAGGAGAATTTGATCCGATTTGAAACCGATGGCTGAGTCCGTTGCAGTTACTGCATTCTGAAACCAGTAGACACAATGTTGAATGTCTCAAAATTTGTAAATGTCTCAAATTAATTGTCAGACAACCTATATACGGAGTGATGATATGGAAATTTTCCGTTTTGTCTCTCATGCGATATAAACATGTGGGCAGTCATGGGAAGACAATGTCTTTCTTTTCAAGCTTGCCTGTAATGCTCCGACTGTTTATAGCATACACAAGACATGCAAAGAAGTTGTATAGTTAGCTTTTATAGAAAGGAAAGAAAATTACCATTAATTACTACTAAGTACTAGCATTTATAATTAATATTAAAAGAAGAACTTACTTCTTACTAATTTGCTTCTTTAATACAATGCGCTATTGCATTGCATTAGGAAACAGTGACTTTTATTGGCAGAAATGAGCTGGAATTCTGTCCTTTATTGACAAAAAATTCTGCTCAACTTCCCTCGACATTTTTTGTCACAAAATAATATAACGTTATTACATTGATTTGTACTAGCATTATACAAATAGCAGATTTAATGATGATATGTAATATTAATATATGAATAGAAAATATTATGATGATTTGCATTAGAGATAAATAAATAATAGCTTTCATGAATTATTTATATATTATTGACGCACGAATAGCGAGTTTGCTAATGATTTGAATTGGTAAAATGTCAATAGAAAATTTGATGTTAGTTTAACTAAGCAATATATAAATATGAAGCCTTTTTTTAAAAATTCTTAACTAAAATGTTCAGAATAATGCTATTATTACTTAAAATTTAACAACTGTATTTAAAAATAATATTCAAATAGCTACAAATATTTAACTTTCTAATGGCAAATTTTTTCTTGGCAGATTTTAATGTCATCCGATATTAATGGAATAAATATTTTGATTTTAAGACTTGTTTTCTCGTCTGATGGACGACTTCTTTTTAATTTCATAAGAAGTATTTGATTTTTATTTTGATTTGTGATAAAATAATAATAATGAATACACATGAAGAAATAAATACATTATTACAAAGGGAAAAGCAATTTTTATTATTTTTATTTTTTGATTTTGATTTATGATTAAATATTAATTGTGAAAACCTATGAACCTACTTTATTATGAAGGGAATCAAGATTTTTAATATTTTTAAATTTAAAATCCGAAATTCCTTACCAATCAGCCAATATTAATTGCTTGTTAATAATTACTAATACTTATTAATAATTTATTTTTCTTAAATGGCACAACAATTCCATGGTGGGCCAAACCGTCTGACAACTGGTAGATTCCGAAACATGAGATATTCTCTTTTTACGGGATAGGGTTGCCAGTCCTACGCCCAATTTTCTACAGTCACATTAGACCGGAACTTCAGTTTAATGTGAATTCCTAACCACTACAAACATTCTAACCATGGCCCCGCTGTAATTCTAACCTGAAACCTATGGCACCGACAGCTAGTCACTCGGTCATCAGGTCTATATTACTAAGTTAGAACTAATAATATCTGAATAGTGTGTTTTTAGATTTTATATAATTATTTTGTTATTTTCATTAACTTAGTTGATTTAATTTTTTTTGACAGGAAATTACCCAATTTCAGACCAACTGTGCTTTCCTGCAGTTTGCATCGTACACTAAAATCCAATGCATTAAATAAATTAATTATTATTATTTATTAAAGATGGTTTATTATGATGGATTATTATAAAGATGGATTATTATTTAAGATGGTTTCTGTATGGTGACTACATATTCTCTTCTAGAAATTAACTTTCTATCTGCCTTAGGACTGCTGTGTACTAAGGTATTTAAGTAGTTGAGATAATATTTTCTGTATTCCGCATCAAATATTTTCTATACACCTCAGTCTTTCAAACTTCCAACCACAAATTATTTTTTAACTGTTTATCACAATAATCCTTCATCGTGCAATTCTATAATGGTGGATTTTATTTAATCTCACTAATAAAACATTCTGTGTCCATCGATATATTTCATAAGGTCACAATAGGAAAATAGATGGAATAAAATTTTATCGTTGAATACAAGTACTCAACAAAAACAAGTAATAAAAAAAAAAAAAAAATTTTAAAGGCAATTCCTACTTTTTTTTCACTCTATTGCAGAAAGTCCTTTATAAATGATTTTCATTCATTTTTTTCAGTTTATTTGGCACCATCTATTGGTAGATACATGCAACTTAAATCTAAAAAAAACTAAAATTAATTAATTAAATTTAATTACTGAATTAATATTTGAGAAAACTGCATTAACATCCAGTGTCATCCACTACAAGTTCAAAAAAAAATTATTTGAACTTGAGGAGATGAATAAAAAGTATTTTATTAATGATTGAAACTTTGAACAAGATATATGTAGGGAGAGTGTGAGCTAATACAAGGAACTGAAAAAAATCACTGGTGTTTGCAAACAAGCCTTGGCACGTGCATTCCATTTCGGTTGTAGCGTCTCGGACTAGATCTAGGAACGGCTTCAAGTAGAGGGACACTTTCAGGTTCATTTTAATTTTTATTGATAAACATTATATATATATAATGCTGATGATGCAATGATATATATATATATACAAAACTCTACTTACAAAAAAGCAAAATATAAATTAGATTCACAAATGCAATTTACTCCAAGGTCGGAGATTTTTAGCCTTCTCGAGTCAATTTAATAGTAGTCGAATTTAATAGGAATGTTACCTGTCTGCAGCCTACCTTAATTATCACACGACGGGATACACGAGACCACAAGGTACTTACTTTGTAAGCACGCGTAATCTGCAGCCTGTTCAGTCACTTTACAGAAAAATAGTAAAACAACACGATCACAGAACACTTTTCCTCTCCTCCTTCCAAAACGTCTCTTTAAGAAAATGAGTCAAGTGGGAGGGGCTTCCTTCACTTCTCATTGGAGTCGACACTTCCTCCGCTTATGGTCTATCACTAATCATGATGCAATAACTCATGGTGTAGTCCATATCTCATCTGTAATTGCTTCGACCTGAAGGTTGAATAGACAATCACTAATTTCCTGATGTCTCATTGCACTGATTGCATTGAGGTTTCATTGCTCTCATTATCAATTGCACTGATTATCTGCAATCAAATTTAAGTTATAGGTTGTTATTATGCACTTGTTAAAGAATGTACATTCATTTTTCCTGGGAACAGAAACGCTACAACTCTTCCCTTGAAAAAAATTATACACCTCAGATACGGAAATTTCGTTACCCTCTGAATAGAATGATTTGCCTCTATTTAGTTGTCGCAACGAAATATTCACCAGTGCGCGAATCTATATCGAAAAAATTCAACATGTTTCATTTTCGCAACTAGAAAGATCTGTTAAAAAATCGGCCTTTAAAGGAAAGTCTTACAAAATACATTATGAAGAAAACACATCATTACACAAAAGCTTAGAAAATTACAATAAATCAACGGAATGATAGAGATACGATAGGAGGCAAAACACTATCCACTTACAGAACACTACACAGATAATAATTTAATTCCTCATTATTTCCAGAGTGTATTATAACTTACTTGGAAATACTATATATATAGCTAATGTAATGAGGTCAATTCTTGGAAAAACTTATTTCCTTCTTTGTCATATGTGTATGATTCTAGGATATGTATTTTAAACCATCGCTCATTATGCAGTCAACATTATACATGGTGTTAATTTTGCAATCCTGTTTCATAATGTTCAAGATATGTAATGCATTCATTTTCTTTCAGAGTTGATGAAGAAACAGCGAATACTTTACTTTGAATTATTTCGTTTTGAATTTTATTTACACAAAGGAAATTTTATGGATAAATTGTTTGATAATATGTTTTTGAAACAAAAGAAAAATAGTGAATCTTTTTCGAAGTAATTTATAGAAATTTGATTCGTTGTGAAACTAATATATTATTGATTTGCATTCACGAACATTATTTCTGAAGATAATACTTCATGTTTATAAGTATAAAAATTGACAATGTAATATAAAATTTTGGCTATGTTAATTATTACAACATTGATAATATTAACTAACAAAAAATGTTCTTATTTACAGTTTTTCAAACTATAATATAATACATAAATTTATACAAAATATTTTATTCTTCTCTGTGTTTCGCACAAGACAATTTTACACCATAATATATTAAAAAATACATCAAATAATAAAAATATGATTTTGTTTTAAGTACCTAAAGGTACAAAAGGACAAATTATTACTGGATTAAATAATAAATTAAAAGCTAAGCGAACATTTTATTAATATATTGAAACAGAAGAATAATGATAGATATGTAGTCCACAGCATGTAGGGAAGGATGGTGCGTATGTTGCCCTGCTCCAGCAGTTTGTCACTACAATTTGGATGAATATTTAAAAGGACATTTTATAAGATCTTCATTACCTTCTCCACTACCAAAGATCATCCGACTTATGGAAATATTTACCACCATATTTCCATTTACCATATAATCCTTATGGTAAATATCAACAACATATACTTTTGATCTGGGTCTTATACCAAGCTTCGACTTGATTCGGATTTTGTACCAAGCTTCCTTAACTTGATAACATAACATTCTATTTATAATAAACCACAAAGTATTGAATGCTAAAATTGTTCTCCTTTATGGATATTTAAATTAGATTAATTCTATTAAATTAAGAATGAAGTATATGTAAATTAATAATCACGTTTAAATTAAATGTGAAAACTGTATTTGGGATTTTATGAAATTGTTTCTGAAGAATAAATTTGTTTTGGGGTGTTTCGCTGCATATATTTCACACACAAAAAATAAATTTTACCTATACTTTATTAAACATATATTATATTTTCCCATTGATATAGTGTTATATATTTTATGCAGAAAAATTTGATTTCCTGTTTTTTTTTTTTTTTCTGTTTATCTGCTCAAGGCACTCCTCTTTTTTTTGATAAAAAATTACTGTAAACATTAGGAAATGAAAAATATTTTATGTGTTGTAATAAAATTTATTTGTAATTTAAATTTAGTCCTATTTTTATATTTTCATAATTTATTAAACTATATGAAAATGTTTGAACTATATTTTAAGGAATTTACTCCAGCATTTGTTAAATTTATATGGATAGCGAATTTATTTATATTTAACTTCTACATTTTTTTTTATTTTTTCATATTTATTTATTTATTTAATTGTATTATTATTATATAATTACTTAACTATATAATTATTATCTTATTATTTTCAATTTATTTTAATATTTATTTTTGAGTTTTTGGTTAACTTGAAAAAAGTTACATAAATTTATATATGATTCACTTTTTGATAACTTTTATTGGACATTTTCACATATTTTTACTATTTGTTTTCATAAACAATGCTAAATATATTAATTTTATTTATTTATTGTTACAGTAGTTATAAATAAAAATAACTTCAACAAAATAGAATTGTTCTTAAAAAATATAAATATTATTTCTTTTTATAATATTTTTGTATTTATTTTCAATAATTTAATACGAAATCTTGGTTTATAAACTAAAAAGATTCTGTATTTCTACGCCAATCATTTGTGGTTATTTAGCAGAATATTTGCAGACCAGGTAAAAAAAAAAATATGCCAGAATATGCCAGGTAAAAAAAAAAAAACATATTACCACCACAAAACTATATTATTCCTTTTATTCAAATAAAAAATCTCTAGATGGAAAACAAACTATTCAAAAATAAATAATTAAACCCAAGTAACAATTAAAAAAAATCTAAATACTAAATCAGAATCACCGATGCAAATGTCTTCCACTAGAGAATTCTCGGGAAAAAAAGGAGTTAACGACAACATGTCACATTTCCTCCAGTCTCCAAACGGCAAAACGAATATATTTCCATCAAATCAGGCGAAGGCTGATAATTAAACGAGTCCCAAACTTGTCATCCCGAACGCAAAATCATGTCACCTCTCTCTGAAAGTTCCCCCAACGAATGGTAACGAATTCAATTAGCGACCCTCCCCACCGAATATCGGGGGACATCGAACAACAACTCCTCGTTACGCCCGGGAGAGCAATTCCGGAATTTCCGTTGTTACGCTTCATGACCGGAGGACGTCAGCTGAAGATTCAGGAAAACAAGTCCCCTTTCCTTCCCGGATCAATGCGCTGTGGGTGGAAGATGATTTTTCTCCACCCCAACCCCCATCCTTTCCTGAAAAAGCCTCCGAATTCCAGGAAAAACTTACGTAGGCTTCACGGAACATTGGTGGCCAGCCCTTGTCTTCTTGGAAGATTAGACAAAACAGGGACACTTATCTAATTGGGCCACAGCCCTTGTTTATCCTCCGACGCAAGAGAACACATAGGGAAAGGGAGGGGGAAATGCTTCCTGGAACATAAGACATTCGTGTTCTTTCTCTTTTCTATATAAATGGTGGGTGACGAATGCTTTTTCTTGCAGATTTTATGATAGCATATTCAAGCGATTCGCAATAACGCTTGTGGTAACATTCAGATAGAATGTTTCTGACGTATTTTACGACGAATAGATTTCAGTTGGATTTCCTATTGCCTTTTTACGAATATCTATTTCTTGTTCATATATCTTGTATTTTTTTATATGAACAGTGGATGGTGAGTTTTCCTCCTTGTAAATAGTATCATGGCGTAAATGATGAATATTTAGGATTGCGAAAATACGTGGAATAAATTTGATTTGGGTTTTTATATTGCCATTCTACAAATATCCATTTCTTTTTCATAGTGCTTGTTGTTTTTGGTATGAATGGTGAATGGTGAGTTTTCTTCTTTGCAAATAGTATAATAGCGTAAATAATGAACATTTAGGATTGCGACAATATAAGGAATATGAATGTTAAATATTAAGAAATGAAAATATTAAAATATGTTAAATATTAGGAATTGAAAATATTAAAATAAGTTAAATATTAGGAATTGAAAATTATTAAAATATGTTAAATATTAAGAAATGAAAAATATTTTATGTGTTCTAAGCAAATTTATTTGTAATTTAAATTCAGTCTTATTTGTATATTTTCATAATTTATTGAACTTTGTGAAAATGTTAGAACTATATTTGAAGGAATTTATTCCAGCATTCGTTAAATTTATATGATTAGCAAATTTATTTGTATTTAACTAATGCATTTTTATTTATTTTTTTCGCATTTATTTAAAAGTTTTTGGTTAACTTGAAAAAGTTGCATACTCGTACATCTATATATGATTCGATTTTTCATATCTTATTTGTACATTTTTACATATTTTTATTATTTGTTTATATATACAATGTTAAACATATATAAAACATATATTTAACATTGTAATATATATATATATATAACACATATTTAACATTGTAACTTATAATATATTAACTTTATTAACTTTTTATTAAATTAACTATACATTTAATGAAAAACTTATACAAAATGGAAAATTTCTTAAAAAATACAAATATTACTACTTTTTATAATACTTTTACAGCGTATTTATTTTCAAAAAGTTAATTTTAAAATTTATCTTATAAACTGAAAATGTTGTGTGAGTCTTTGCCAATCATTTGTGGTTATTTAACCGAATTTCGTCAAACTTTTTGTAAAAAGCCAACTACAAAAAAAAAACACATTACCACCACAAAGCTACATTATTGCTTTTATTCAAATAAAAAATTCTCTAGACGAAAATTCAAAACTAAATAATTAAACAGAAATAACATTTAAAAAAAAAAATCTAAATACTAAATCAGAATCCCCGATGCAAATGTCTTCCATTGGAGAATCATCGCAAAAAAAGCAGTTAACGACAACATGTCACATTACATCCAACTCTCCAAACGGCAAAACGAATACATTTCCATCAAATCAGGCGAAGGCTGATAATTAAACGAGTCCCAAACCTGTCATCCCAAACGCAAAATCATGTCACCTCTCTCCGAAAGTTCCCCCACGAATGGTAACGAATTCAATTAGCGACCCTCCCCACCGAATATCGGGGGACATCGAACAACAAGGGGGGCGTCAGCTCTCCTCGTTACGCCTGGGAGAGCAATTCCGGAATTTCCGTTGTTATGCTCCAGGAGCGGAGGACGTCAGCTGAAGATTCCGGAAAACAAATCCTCTTCCCTTCCCGGATCAATGCGCTGTGGGTGGAAGATGATTTTCTTCCCCCACCCCACCCCTCCCTTCTTGAAAAAGCCTTCGAATTCCAGGAAAAACGTACGCAGGTTACACGGTACATTAGTGGCCAGCCCTTGTCTTTTTGGAAGATTAAACGAAACAAGGACACTTATCTAATAGGGCCACGGCCCTTGTTTATCCTCCCACGCAAAAGAGCGCATAGGGAGAGGGGGGGGGAGTCTTCCCTGGAACATAAGATATTCGTTTTCTTTCTCTTTTCTGTATAAATGTTGGGTGACGAATGTTTTTTCTTGCGCAGATTTTATGATAGCATATTCTAACGATTCGCAATAACGTTTGTGGTAACATTCAGATAGCATGTTTCTGACGTATTGTACGAGGAATATATTTCAGTTTGGATTTCCTGTTGCCTTTGTTACGAATATACATTTCTTTTTCATAGAGCTTGTTGTGTTTGGTATGAATGGTGAAGGATAAGTTTCTTCCTTGTAAATAGTATCATACCGTAAATAATGAATATTTAGGATCGCGATAATACGATGAATTGATTTGATTTGGGGTTTTGTATTGCCATTCTACAAATATCCATTTCTTTTTCATAGAGCTTGTTGTTTTTTGTCTGAATTGTGGATGATGAGATTTTTACCTTGTAAATACTATCAGAGCGTAAATTATGAATATTTAGAATGTGAGTTATGATTAATTTGTGACGCAGCTCATGTGGAATAGTTGGGGTTTTGTATTATGTTTCTTAACATCTATTTCTTTTACATAGAGCGTGAAGACATTAGAATATTTTGGTATGAAATGTGAACAATGAGTTTTTTTCCTTATAAATAGTATGGTAATATAAATAATGAATAATTAGTATTACGACAAATCAATAATTGGTAGCTTAATTTCTGAGGAATATATTTGATTTGGGTTTTTATATTGCCATTCTTACAAATATCCATGTCTTTTTCGTAGAGATTGTATTTTTTACTATGAATGGGGAATGATGAGTTCCTTCCTCAAAACTCCAAATTATGACTCAGTTTCTAAGGAATATATTTATATTACGGGGCTGATGCCAGAGTGACTAGCGCTCTGGAGCTCAGTATCACAGGTTTCGGGTTCGAGTCCCGGTGGTGTCATGGATGTTTGTAGTCGTTCGGAATCGACTTTAAACAGTAGGCCCTTGTCTAAAATGAACGTAAAGAGTTGCGGCTTAGTGTTACTCGTGTTCGTAGCATATCTTCAATCTGCACGTGTCCACTGACTAGTGCTAAATGTGTAACGTCGGTGCAGCCCTTGCTTATGGAAAGTAAGCCTAAATAAGTCTAAGTATTAGCCTACTACATTAGGTAAAAAAAGAAGATTTGTAGTGCGATTTGTTGTAGGGGTAATTCAAACATCCATTTAATTTACTAGGATTAGTTTTTAGTGTCAATTATTATATTAAAATTAATATATTAAGCTTCAGAATGATAATACTTAATATAGAGTATATATATATATCTCTAGATTTATATTATATATATATATACATATATATTTATATGGAACTTAGTTATATTAGTTTTATTCTATAAATAGTAGATGTCAGAGTTTTTTTTATATATTATTTTTTTATTTTCGCAGATTTTATTCTTATCTCTTCAAATGATTCCCTTAAATCAGGAGAAAATTGCATTAAGAAGACTAGCCAGCTTAAAAATAAGGTATTTAATAAAAGGTCCTGTAATTCAATTCAAATAAATAGCCACCTCATTTCCATGAAGCTTGAAATCCTCCTAAAGTAGGGGGTGGAGTTTATGACAACCGATGACAACGCATGCAGTCAATGCTCATAAGCTTTGGTAGGGTTAATTTGTGATTTAGTTGACAAGGTATAAAAATATTAATTTTCATTCAGTAAAAAACCCACATAAAGTCTTGGATTTCATTATAATTATCATTTAATGATTAATATATTAAGATGAGTAATTTGACAATGCGATGAAGTTGATCTTTGAAAGGATCTTCCTGTCACAAAAAGAGTCTTATTTCCGGTGAAGGATGAAAAGCAAGCTTTAAAAAGTTTGGCATTCTCAGAAAATTTAGAAAGGAAATAAAATGTTTAATTGAAACAGAAAGTCACAGTGAAGACTGGGGAGAAAATCAATTCGCAATCAATTCTTCGAATTTATTAAAGCATTATTCGGGGTTTTTTTTTTTTTTTTTTTTTTTTTGAGTCGAAGATTCAATTTTTGATAACTGTTTTTTGTACATTTTCACATATTTTTATTATTTTTTTTATATATATTTATATATACGTTAATATTATTTAAATTTTTTTGAATTTACTATAAAAAAAAAAAAAAAAAAAACTACTTCAGAATGGAGAAATTCTTAAAATGTATATAAATATTATTTCTTTTTATAATATTTATACAGTGTATTTATTTCCAATAATTTAATTTTAAATTTTATCTTATAAATTAAAAAATAGTTGGTGCTTCTATGCCAATCATTTGTGGTGAGTTAGCAGTATTTCGACAGAAATCAACTAAAAAACGGCACTTTAATGCCAGAAAGCATACTATTCCTTTTATTCAAATAAAAAAACTCAAGACGAAAAAGAACTATTCAAAAATAAATAATTAAATAGAAGCAACATTTTTTTAAAAATCTAAATACATGAAAATCACCAATGCAAAAGTCTTCCACTCGAGAATTCTCGAGGAAAAAGGAGTTAACGACAACATGTCACATTTCATACAGTCTCCAAACGGCAAAGCGAATACATTTCCATCAAATCAGGCGAAGGCTGATAATTAAACGAGTCCCAAACTTGTCATCCCGAACGCAAAATCATGTCACCTCTCTCCGAAAGTTCCCCCATGGAATGGTAACGAATGCAATTAGCGACCCTCCCCACCAAATATCGGGGGACATCGAACAACAAGGGGGGCGTCAGCTCTCCTCGCTACGCCTAGGAGAGCAATTCCTGAATTTCCGTTGTTATGCTCCAGGAGCGGAGGACGTCAGCTGAAAATTCCGGAAAACAAATCCTCTTCCCTTTCCCGGATCAATGCGCTGTTGGTGGAAGACGATTTTCTTCCCCCCACCCCACCCTCCCTTCTTGAAAAAGCCACCGAATTCCAGGAAAAACGTACGCAGGCTTCACGGTACATTAGTGGCCAGCCCTTGTCTTCTTGGAAGATTAGACAAAACAGGGACACTTATCTAATAGGGCCACGGCGCTTGTTTATCCTCCCACGCAAAAGAACACACAGGGAGAGAGAGGGGGGGGATGGCTTCCCTGGAACATAAGATATTCGTGTTCTTTCTCTATTCTGTATAAATGGTGGGTGACGAATGTTTTTTCTTGCGCAGATTTTATGATAGCGTATTCTAACGATTCGCAATGACGTTTGTGGTAACATTCAGATAGCATGTTTCTGACGTATTTTACGAGGAAAAGATTTCAGTTGGGATTTCCTATTGCCTTTCTTACAAATATCTGTTTCTTTTTCATAGAGCTTGAAGACCTCAGTGGGTATTTGGTAACAATGATAAATAGCGGGTTTTCTTGACAGTAAATATTATCATAACGTAAATGCATATTAAGTATTGCGACAAATGATCAATTTGTGACGCAGTTTCTGCGGAATAGATTTGATTTGGTTTTTGGTCTTACCATTCTTATAAATATCCGTTTCATTTTCATAGAACTTGTATATTTTGATATGTATGGTGTATGATGAGTTTCTTCCTTATAAATACTGTTTTTTTCTATTTGTATGCTCAATGCTATTCTCTTTTTTTTTTTTTTTTTTTCTTTTTGGTAAAACTATGTTAAACATTAAGAAATGAAAAATATTTCATCTGCTCTAAGAAAATTTAGTTGTAATTTAAATTTAGTCCTATTTTTATATTTTCATAATTTATTGAACTATATGAAAACGTTAGATCTATATTTTAAGGAATTTATTCAATCATTTATTAAATTTACATGAATAGCAGATTTATTTGTATTTAACTACTACATTTTATATTTTTCTCATTTATTTTTTATTTATTTGTTTTATTATTATATAATTATTCATATAATTATTATCTTATTTTTATCAAGTTACTCTTATTTATTTATTTATTTTTTTGGGTTTCTGGTTAACTTGAAAAATGTACTGAAATTTATATATGATTCGATTTTTAATTATTTTTTTTGTACATTTTCATATATTTTTATTATTTTTTTATATATATAATGCTAAATACATTAATTTTGTTTAATTTTTGTTAAATTAAATGTTAATAAATAAAAAAATGAATATTCTTAAAAAAAATTATTATTATTTCTTCTTATAATATTTTTGTATTTATTTTCAATAATATAATTTTAAATTTTATCTAATAAACTGAAAAAATTGTGTGTCTCTGCCAATAATTTTTGCTATTTAGCAGAATTTTAGGAGGTTTTGGTAAAATTCCAAAAAATTCACATTTACACCACAAAACTACATTATTCATTTTATTCAAATAAAAAAATCTTTAGACGAAAAAGAACTAATCAAAAATAAATAATTAAACAGAAGCAACATTTTTAAAAAAATCCAAATACTAAATCAGAATTACCGATGCAAATGTCTTCCACTCGAGAATTCTCGGAAAAAAGGAGTTAACGACAACATGTCACATTTCATCCAGTCTCCAAACGGCAAAACGAATATATTTCCAACCAAATCAGGCGAAAGCTGATAATTAAACGAGTCCCAAACTTGACATCCCGAACGCAAAATCACGTCCCCTCTATCCGAAAGTTCCCCCAACGAATGGTAACAAATTCAATTAGCGACCCTCCCCACCAAATATTGGGGGACATCGAACAACGTCAGCTTCCTCGTTACGTCCGGGAGAGCAATTCTGGAATTTCCGTTGCTACGCTCCAGGAGCGGAGGACGTCAGCTGAAGATTCCGGAAAACAAATCCTCTTTCCTTCCCGGATCAATGCTCTGTGAGTGGAAGATGATTTTTCTCCACCCCAACCCTCCTCCCTTCTTGAAAAAGTCTCCGAATTCCAGGAAAAACGTACGTAGGTTTCACGGTACATTAGTGGCCAGTCCTTGTCTTCTGGGAAGATTAGACAAAACAGGGACACTTATCTAATAGGGCCACAGCCCTTGTTTATCCTCCCACTCAAAAGAACACATAGGGAGAAGGGAGGGGGGGGGAATGCTTCCCTTGAACATAAGACATTCGTGTTCTGTCTCTTTTCTATATAAATGGTGGGTGACGAATGCTTTTTCTTGCAGATTTTATGATAGCATATTCAAGCGATTCGCAATAATGCTTGTGGTAACATTCAGATAGCATGTTTCTGACATATTTTACGACGAATAGATTTCAGTTGGATTTCCTATTGCCTTTTTACGAATATCTATTTCTTGTTCATATATGTTGTATTTTTTTATATGAACAGTGGATGGTGAGTTTTCTTCTTTGTAATATTTTCATAGCGTAAATGATGAATATTTAGGATTGCGACAATATAAGGAATATGAATGTTAAATATTAGGAAATGAAAATATTAAAATATGTTAAATATTAGGAATTGAAAATGTTAAAATATGTTAAATATTAAGAAATGAAAAACATTTGATGTGTTCTAATAAAATTTATTTGTAATTTAAATTCAGTCTTATTTGTATATTTTCATAATTTATTGAACTATGTGAAAATGTTAGAACTATATATAAAGGAATTTATTCCAGCATTCGTTAAATTTATATGATTAGCAAATTTATTTGTATTTAACTAATGCATTTTTATTTATTTTTTTCGCATTTATTTAAAAGTTTATGGTTAACTTGAAAAAGCTGCATAATCTTACATCTATATGTGATTCGATTTTTCATATCTTATTAGTAAATTTTTACATATTTTTATTATTTGTTTATATATACAATGTTAAACATATATAAAACATATATTTAACATTGTAACATATATACAATCAAGTGACAAAAGGCATGGGATAGCAATATGCAAATTTTCAGATGGCAGTAGCATCGCGTAGAACAGGTATAAATGCGCAGTGCTTTCGCAGAGCTTTCATTTCTGTTCAAGTTATTCATGTGAAGAGGTTTTGACGTGATGATGACCGCACGACGGGAATTAACAGCCTTTGAACGCGGAATGTTAGCTGGAGCTAGACGCATGGGTCATGCCATTTCGGAAATCGTTAGGGAATTCAACATTCCCAGATCCACTGTGTCAAGAGTGTGCCGAGAGTATGAAAGTTCAGGCATAACATCCCACCATGGACAGCGCAGTGGTCGACAGCCTGCACTTAACGACCGAGACCGGTGACGTCTGCAAAGAGTCATAAATTCTAACAGACAAGCAACACTGCTTCAAATAACCGCTGAAATCAATGTGGGACGTACAAGGGACTTGTCTGTTAGAACTGCGCGGAGAAATTTGGCTTTCTTGGGCTATTCCAGCAGACCGACTCGAGTGCCTTTACTGACTGAACGACATCGCTTGCAGCGACTCTCGTGGGCACGTGAGCATATCGGTTGGTCCCTAGATGAATGGTAAACCGTGGCCTGGTCTGATGAGTCACGATTTCAGTTGGTAAGAGCTGATGGTAGGGTTCGAGTGTGGCGCAGACCCCACGAAGCCATGGACCCAAACTGTCAGCAAGGCACTGTTCAAGCTGGTGGTGGCTCCGTAATGGTGTGGGCTGTTTTTTCATGGCATGGACTTGGTCCTCTGGTGCGACTGGACCGAACATTGACTGGAAATGCTTATGTTCAGCTACTTGGAGATCACTTGCAGCCATTCATTTACTTCATGTACCCAAACAACAATGGGAATTTTATGGATGACAATGCGCCATATCACCGGGCCACAACTGTTCGCGATTGGTTTGAACAACATTCTGGACAATTCCAACGAATGATCTGGCCACCTAGATCGCCCGACATGAATCCCATCGAGCATTCATGGGACATCATCGAGAGGTCTGTGCGTGCCCCAAATCCTGCACCATCAACGCTTTCACAATTATGGACGTTTATCGAGACAGCATGGCTCAATATTCCTGCAGAAGACTTCCAACGACTTGTTGAGTCCATGCCACGTCGAGTGTCTGCACTTCGCCGGGCGAAAGGAGGGCCGACACGATATTAAGAGGTATCCCATGACTTTTGTCACTTCAGTGTATATAACACATATTTAACATTGTAACTTATAATATATTAACTTTATTAACTTTTTATTAAATTAACTATACATTTAAAGAAAAACTTCTACGAAATGGAAAATTTCTTAAAAAATACAAATATTACTAATTTTTATAATACTTTTACAGTGTATTTATTTTCAAAAAGTTAATTTTAAAATTTATCTTATAAACTGAAATGTTGTGTGAGTCTTTGCCAATCATTTGTGGTTATTTAACAGAATTTCGGCAAACTTTTTGTAAAATGCCAACTACAAAAAAAACACATTACCACCACAAAGCTACATTATTGCTTTTATTCAAATAAAAAATTCTCTAGATGAAAATTCAAAAATAAATAATTAAACAGAAATAACATTTAAAAAAAAATCTAAATACTAAATCAGAATCACCGAAGCAAATGTCTTCCACTCGAGAATCCTCGCAAAAAAAAGCAGTTAACGACAACATGAAACATTTCATCCAACTCTCCAAACGGTAAAACGAATACATTTCCATCAAATCAAGCGAAGGCTGATAATTAAACGAGTCCTGAACTTGTCATCCCGAATGCAAAATCATGTCACCTCTCTCCGAAAGTTCCCCTAACGAATGGTAACGAATTCAATTAGCGACCCTCCCCACCAAATATCGGGGGACATCGAACAACAAGGGGGGCGTCAGCGCTCCTCGTTACGCCTCGGAGAGCAATTCCGGAATTTCCGTTGTTACGCTCCAGGAACGGAGGACGTCAGCTGAAGATTCGGGAAAACAAATCCTCTTTTCTTCCCGGATCAATGCGCTGTGGGTGGAAGGGAATTTCCTGGCCTCCCCCTCCCCCTTCTTGAAAAGCCTTCGAATTCCAGGAAAAACGTACGCAGGCTTCATGGTACATTAGTGGCCAGCCCTTGTCTTCTTGGAAGGTTAGACAAAACAGGGACACTTATCTAATAGTGCCACAGCCCTTGTTTATCCTCCCACGCAAAAGAACACATGGGGAGAAGGGAGGAGGCTTCCCTGGAACATAAGATATTCGTTTTCTTTCTCTTTTCTGTATAAATGGTGGGTGAAGAATGTTTTTTCTTGCAGATTTTATGATAGCATATTCTAACGATTCACAATAACGTTTGTGGTAACATTCAGATAGCATGTTTCTGACGTATTTTACGAGGAAATAGATTTCAGTTGGGATTTTGTATTGCCTTTCTTACGAATATCTATTTCTTTTTCATAGAGTTTGAATAACCTGAGTGGGCTTCTGGTATCATTGATAAATGACGGGTTTTTTTTGTAGTAATTATTTTCATAGCGTAAATAATGCATATTTAGGAGTGCGACAAATGATTAATTTGTGACGCAGTGTCTGAGGAATAGATTTGATTTGTTTTCTTGTGTTGCTATTCTTATAAATATCCGTTTCTTTTTCATAGAACTTGTGTATTTTGATATGTAGGGTGAATGATGAGTTTGTTCCTTATAAATACTGTTTTTTCTATTTGTATGCTGAAGACTATGATCTTTTTTTTTTTTTTTTTTTTTTTTTTTTTTTTTTGGTAAAATTAAGGAAAATATTAAGAAATAAAAAATATTTTGCTATTCTAAGAACATTTATTTTTAATTAAAATTTAGTAATTTAGTCATATTTTTATATTTTCATAATTTATTGAACTATATGAAAACGTTAGATCTATATTTTAAGTAATTTATTCAATCATTTGTTAAATTTAAATGAATAGAAGATTTATTTGTATTTAACCATTATTATTTATTTTTTTCAAATTTATTTATTTATTTAATTGTTTTATTATTATATAATTACGTACATAATTATTATCTTATCAATTTATTTCATTTATTTTTTTTTTTTTTTGAGTTTTTGGTTAATTGGTAAAAGTTACATAAATTTATAAATAATTAGATTTTTAATAACTTTTTTTGTACATTTTCATATATTTTTATTATTTTTTATACATACAATGTTAAGAATAATAATGTTATTTAATTTTTCTTAAATTAACTATAAATTAAAATACTTCGACAGAATGGAGAAGTTCTTAAAACGCATAAAAATGTTATTTCTCTTTATAATACTTCTACGGTGTAATAGTTTTCAATAATTCAATTTTAAATTCTATCTTATAAACTAAAAAAAATTTTGTGTTTCTATGCCAATCATTAGTGGTTATTTAGCAGAATTTTGCCAGACTTTTTGTAGAAAGGCAACTACGAAAAATCCACATTAACAACACTACGCTACATTATTCATTTTATTCAAAAAAAATTTCTAGATGAAAAAGAACTATTGAAAATTAAATAATTAAACAGAAGTAACATTTAAAAAAAAAATCTAAATGCTAAATCAGAATTCCACTATGCAAATGTCTTCCACTCAAGAATTCTCGGAAAAAAGGGAGTTAACGACAACATGTCACATTTCATCTAGTCTCCAAACGGAAAAAAGAATACATTTCCATCAAATCAGGCGAAGGCTGATAATTAAACGAGTCCCAAACTTGCCATCCCCAACGCAAAATCATGTCACCTCTCTCCGAAAGTTCCCCCAATGAATGGTAACGAATTCAATTAGCGACCCTCCCCACCAAATATCGGGGGACATCGAACAACAAGGGGGGCGTCAGCGCTCCTCGTTACGCCTCGGAGAGCAATTCCGGAATTTCCGTTGTTACGCTCCAGGAACGGAGGACGTCAGCTGAAGATTCGGGAAAACAAATCCTCTTTTCTTCCCGGATCAATGCGCTGTGGGTGGAAGGGAATTTCCTGGCCTCCCCCTCCCCCTTCTTGAAAAGCCTTCGAATTCCAGGAAAAACGTACGCAGGCTTCATGGTACATTAGTGGCCAGCCCTTGTCTTCTTGGAAGGTTAGACAAAACAGGGACACTTATCTAATAGTGCCACAGCCCTTGTTTATCCTCCCACGCAAAAGAACACATGGGGAGAAGGGAGGAGGCTTCCCTGGAACATAAGATATTCGTTTTCTTTCTCTTTCCTGTATAAATGGTGGGTGACGAATGTTTTTTCTTGCAGATTTTATGATAGTATATTCTAACGATTCACAATAACGTTTGTGGTAACATTCAGATAGCATGTTTCTGACGTATTTTACGACGAAATAGATTTCAGTTGGGATTTTGTATTGCCTTTCTTACGAATATCTATTTCTTTTTCATAGAGTTTGAATAACCTGAGTGGGCTTCTGGTATCATTGAAAAATGACGGGTTTTTTTGATAGTAAATATTTTCATAGCGTAAATAATGCATATTTAGGATTGCGACATATCATTAATTTGTGACGCAGTGTCTGAGGAATAGATTTGATTTGTTTTCTTGTGTTGCTATTCTTATAAATATCCGTTTCTTTTTCATAGAGCTTGTGTATTTTGATATGTATGGTGAATGATGAGTTTCTTCCTTACAAATACTGTTTTTTTCTATTTGTATGCTGAAGACTATTATCTTTTTTTTTTTCTTTTTTTTTTTTTTTTTTTTTGGTAAAATTAAGGTAAATATTAAGAAATGAAAAATATTTTACTATTCTAAGAACATTTATTTTTAATTTAAATTTAGTCATATCTTTATATTTTCATAATTTATTGAACTATATGAAAACGTTAGATCTATATTTTAAGGAATTTCTTCAAGCATTTTTTTAAATTTAAATGAATAGAAGATTTATTTGTATTTAACTATTATTACTTATTTTTTTCACATTTATTTATTTATTTAATTGTTTTATTATTATATAATTACTTATATAATTATTATCTTATCAATTTATTTCATTTATTTATTTATTTTTTGAGTTATTGGTTAATTTGTAAAAGTTACATAAATTTATAAATAATTAGATTTTTAATAACTTTTTTGTACACTTTAATATATTTTTATTATTTTTTATACATACAATGTTAAGAATAATAATTTTATGTAATTTTTCTTAAATTAACTATAAATTAAGATACTTCGACAGAATGGAGAAGTTCTTAAAACGCTTAAAAATGTTATTTCTCTTTATAATACTTCTACGGTGTAATAATTTTCAATAATTTAATTTTAAATTCTATCTTATAAACTAAAAAACATTTTGTGTTTCTATGCCAATCATTTTTGGTTATTTAGCAGAATTTTGCCTGACTTTTTGTAGAAATTAGTAATACAAAAATTCCACATTAACACCACGAAGCCACATTATTCCTTTTATTCAAATAAAAAAAAATCACTGTACGAAAAATAACTATTCAAAAATAAATAATTAAATAGAAGTAACATTTAAAAAAAAAATCTAAATACTAAATCAGAACCACCAATGCAAATGTCTTCCACTCGAGAATACTCGGAAAAAAGGGAGTTAACGACAACATGTCACATTTCATCTAGTCTCCAAACGGAAAAAAGAATACATTTCCATCAAATCAGGCGAAGGCTGATAATTAAACGAGTCCCAAACTTGCCATCCCCAACGCAAAATCATGTCACCTCTCTCCGAAAGTTCCCCCAATGAATGGTAACGAATTCAATTAGCGACCCTCCCCACCAAATATCGGGGGACATCGAACAACAATTCCTCGTTACGCCAGGGACAGCAATTCCGGAATTTCCGTTGTTACGCTCCAGGAGCGGAGGACGTCAGCTGAAGATTCCGGAAAACAAATCCTCTTTCCTTCCCGGATCAATGCGCTGTGGGTGGAAGATGATTTTCTTTCCCTCCCCTTCCCCATTCCTTCTTGAAAAAGCCTCCGAATTCCAGGAAAAACGTACGCAGGCTTCACGGTACATTAGTGGCCAGCCCTTGTCTTCTTGGAAGATTAGACAAAACAGGGACACTTATCTAATAGGGCCACAGCCCTTGTTTACCCTCCCACGCAAAAGAACACATAGGGGGAGAGAGGGGGGGGGGCTTTTCTGGAACATAAGACATTCGTTTTCTTTCGTTCTCTTTTCTGTATAAATGGTCGGTGACGAATGTTTTTTCTTGCGGAGATTTTATGATAGCGTATTCTAACGATTCACAATGACGTTTGCGGTAACATTCAGATAGCATGTTTCTGACGTTTTTTATGAGGAATAGATTTCAGTTGTAATTTCATGTTGCCTTTCTTACGGATATCAATTTCTTTTTCATAGAGCTTGTATCTTTTGAGTATGAATGGTGAAGGAGGAGTTTTATTCTTTGTAAATAGTATAATAGCATGAATAATAAATGCTTAGGATTGCGACAGATGATTCATTTGTGACGTATTTTACGAGGAATAAATTTGATTTATTTTTTTTGTATTGTCATTCTTACAAATATGTATTTCTTTTTCACAGAGCTTGTTATTTTTTGGTATGAAGAATGAATGATGCTTTGAAAATATTATCATAGCGTAAATAGTGAATATTTAGGATTGCAATAATACGAGGAATAAATTTTATTTGGGTTTTTGTATTGCCGTTCTACAAATACACTTTTCTTTTTCATAGAGTGTGTTGTTTTTGGTATGAATGGTGAATGATAACTTTCTTTATTATAAATAGTATCATAACGTAAATAATGAATATTTAGGATTGTGACAAATGATTAATTTTTGGCATAGTTTCGTAGTATGGAATAGATTTGATTTGGGTTTTTAATATTACGATACTTATAAATAACCATTTTTTTTCTCATAGCGCTTGGTAACATTAGTTTTTTTTTTGTCTGAATGGTAGATGATGAGTTTTATTCATTGTAAATAATATCACAGCATAAATATTGAATGCATAGGATTTCGGCAAATTATTAATTTTCGACGTAATTTCTGTGGAATAGGTTTCATTTGTTTTTTGGTATTAAGACCCTTATGAATATCCATTTCGTTTTCATAGCGCTTGCGAACATTAGTTTTTTTTTTTTGTCTGAATGGTAGATGATGAGTTTTATTCATTGTAAATAATATCACAGCATAAATATTGAATGCATAGGATTTTGGCAAATTATTAATTTTCAACGTAATTTCTGTGGAATAGGTTTCATTTGTTTTTTGGTATTAAGACCCTTATGAATATCCATTTCGTTTTTATAGCGCTTGCGAACATTAGGGTTTTTTTTTGTCTGAATGGTAGATGAGGAGTTTTATTCATTTAAATATTGAATGCATAGGATTTCGGCAAATCATTAATTTTTCGACGTAATTTCTGTGGAATAGGTTTCATTTGTTTTTTGGTATTATGACTCTTATGAATATCCATTTCGTTTTCATAGCGCTTGCGAACATTAGGTTTTTTTTTGTCTGAATAGTGGATGGTGAGTTTTCTTCCTTTTAAATATTATCATAATGTAATTAATGCATATATAGGATTGTGCCAAATGATTAATTTAGGATAGTTTCTAAAGAATAGATTTGTATTGCGATTTGTTTTAGGGGTAATTCAAGCATCCATTTAATTTACTAGGATTAGGTTTTTAGTGTCGATTATTACATTAAAACGGATATATTAAGCATCAGTTAATAAAGAATATATTTATCTGTAGATTTATGATATACATACATATATTTATCTTTTGCTATAGAACTTAGAGTCATTAATTTTTTTTCCTGTCAATAGTGGATCGCAGTGATTTTATTTTTTTGTTTTTTGTTTTTATATTATTACATCTTAAATTGATTCCATCAAAACAGAAAAAAAAATTAAAAATACTAGCGAACTTACAAGTAAGATATTTAATGCAGGCTCTTGTAATGCAATTTAAATAAAATAGCCACCTCATTTCCATGAAGCTTGCAATCATCAGAATATTTTTGTCACAAATGAGGGGGTGGAGGTTATATTTTGCAGATCCGATGACAACTCTTGCAATCATTGCTAAAGACTGTAACATAGGCTTCGATAGGGTTAATTTCTGATTCATTTGACAAGGTATATATTTATGTTTCATTTTCATTCATTAAAAAAACCCACATAAAATCATCGATTGTATTATTATTAATATTAAATGATTAATAGATTAAAATGAGTTATTTGACAATGCGATGAAGTTGAATTTTAAAAGGATCTCTCTGTCACCAAAAGGGTCTTATTTCCGATGAGGGATGAAAGGTAAGGCTTAAAAAGTTTGGTTTTCTCAGAAACTTTCGAAAGGAAATAAATTCTTTAAATGAAACAGAAAGTTACAGTGTAAACTTGGGGAGAAAAAGAAATAATAAAGAAACTTCACATTAAATTCTTCGAATTTATTAAAGATTATACATTTTTTTCGCTTTGATTTTTTAGTTGATGAATAAATCTTAACAGATTATTTAAGATAATATGATTTTGCATTTGAGATGCATTTTACAGGAAATAGATTTATATTACGTTTTGCAATGTGATTCCTACTAATACCCATATTTTTCAATGTGGCTTTTTTTTAAAATTATTTTTATTGTTTTTTGTTGTTATTCTTATTTATCTCGGAACTGTCTAGCAGGGCTAGACAATTCCCATGAATCCGAAAAAAAAAAAATCTAAAGTTCTATTCTAAAGTTGTTTTTTGCTGTATATGATGATTACTATTATATTAATGAAATTATTATTATTAATTCTTATTATATTAATTATACTTGGAGATCTTTTGGTAGAAAATTCCGAAAAATTCCTCTTGACAGTTCAGCTATCTGGCAACCATATCTTCAGTATTGCTTGCTATAATTCACATGAAGTTTATGAAAACACTGCCACCAACATATGCAAACTGTAGAAAGTGAATTATCGCTTTGTCTATTCAGAGGTTAGATACTCATTGTTTGCTATTTATTTACCAGCCATTTCAATAAAAGATGAACTATTTCGAAACTAATAATTACATAAAAGCATGAGATAAAATTTAGAATTATGAATCATTAGATAGCTGAAGCAGTTGGATGCAATTATGCAAGATTATTAAAAGTCTCTGAAATTGACACATAACTCAATATGTACTCATTAGAGTTTACATATTCAGTTACGTGCTATAAGTTTAACGATTTAACAAGCGATTAGCGATTTAATAAGCTTGAGTTTAACGATTGAGTCTTCGCTGAATGTATCTGTTAATATCATTTTGAAAAAAAATATAGCAATTTAAGACAATGGCTGTATTATGACTAATTTATGGCGAAAGTATGATAAAAGCATTTTTTTTTCTTTTTCGAAAAGTGGAAAGATCTTTTCAGACAAAGGTAAATGTGTACTCCCAAAAGTATTATAACACAAGCTTAATTTAATGTATTTAGTATGCTAACATTACAAAATTTAGTAAAATATATAAATTATACCAGACACAAATTATGGTAAAAATATTTTAGTAAAATAAACTGCTTGCTATCCAAAATTTAACTCTATGTAGAAAGCATACAAAAGCCTGAAAGACGCCTGACACTACCTGTAGAGCGACCTACTTGCTTTATAGAAAGGAAGAACAGAATGTTGCTTTTAAATACTGGAATTACTTTTTTTTGGTGCTTTGTTTTGTTTGGAAAACTTCAGTATTTTGTTTGCAAAACTTCACCATTGCTGTGATTGTCTTTAACGCTAGATCACAGAGTTTTGCCTCTGCACTGATGCCAAACATGGCCAGATAAATGGCGTTGCATTTCTTTTTGAACGAATGATGATTCTGTCTATAACATCAAAATGTATGGACAGCAAAATAGTAAACGCCTTTAGGGTTATGGATCCAATTTGGTCCAAGTCATAACCAAGTCTGGTTATACCATTATGAGAAATTGCATTAAATTTGCATTATGCGTCGCCATATCTCCCTAAACTAGCATCCTGGTTTAGGGCATATTGGAATTTATTGCCTCCTTCTTGTGATACGTATTGTTGATATACTGAACAGTCAACGCTATATGTCTAAAATTTGAATCCTTTTGCCTTAGCTTGCATTCGCTCATGTTGAAAATAGATTGTGCTAGACTGTGCGTGGCATTCAAAAATTATTATTATTCGAAATTAAGATGTATTTCTCCTTTAGCAGCCGTATCTATGGCCTATTGAACACGTCTGAAATGATAGTCAGTATATAACACCCACTGCTGCGACATATTAAATTCGGCAGCATGTGAAAGTATTTAGACTGACATATAAGAACTCATTCAAAATCTCTTTCCAACAATAACAAAGCATGTAGTGACATACCTTAGAAACATACCCGAAACCTCTTTTATTCAATGTCGAGGCGTGTAGCAGTAGTTATTGCCAGACGTAGTGACTAAGCAAATGCAGAATATTTCCTGTTCTTCACCCTGAAGGGTGATATTTTTTCCATCTATTTTTAATACTTACGTTTTCGTAAGTTGGGTTATTTGGCTCTTGACATATCTTGTTGTTGCATTTTGGATGTACAAATGTATATATATAGTAGGGATTTTTCTAGTTTCCTAGTTTATAAAAGTTTGCTTTGAAACATAGTTTCTAATTATTATTTTCTCGAAGCGGAAATTTTATTTTAATTTGTACTTCATCTTGAAATTGTAAATTTAAAGATCGAAAGATTGTAAAATCTAACATTTTCAGCAATTAAATAATTATACACATTTGTTATGAAACTAAATTTTAAAATATTAATTAGTGATTAATTTATTTAATATATAGAAATGCATGAAGAAAGACTTTACATAAATAAAATGTTCCTACAATTGTTTACTTTATTAGTTTTATTTCTTTATTATTTGATAACTTTAAATGTTTGTTGATAACTGATTTAATTATTACATTTTTTCATGAAGGGTAAACAAAACATACTCGCAAATAATGAATAGTTTTATTTAATAATATTACCTACTTCGTAGATATTTTTTCTGTTTATTATCGATGAGTCTACTATAATATTTACATATAACACTACAAAAACTAATATTTTTCACTATGAAACAGGATACCTTTTTTTCTATTTAGAGGCGAAAATATCCCCAATTTAAAATAATAATTTCTTGTGAATTAATTTCGTTTAAATATATATATACCGATGGGTAAATATTTAATGCAGTTAATTCATGAAATGCTAGATGCTAGCGCTTTAGCATATATCAAGGAAATTGAAGTTTTCTGAAAATAAATAAATAATAGTACTTGCAAATAATAAAAACCATCGCAAATAGATTATAATATTATAGTATTCTTAATTAGAAAAAATTATCTCATAATATTTTAATTAATTTCAGAATATTTTTCATGATATTGTAACAAGAGTATCTATCGCACTTAAGAAACTTTTACATTCCCATTTTAACGGGTTGAAATTACTTCAGAGCTAAAACTTTTCTGAAATGAACTTTCATGGCAATAAATTACCGAGATATTAACTTTCGATTCGTTCCTGTTTTAAGTTAATTAATTTAACCTTTTACCCACGCACATTTGTTTCCCGCGTCTTCCAACTTTAAATAATTCTCCATTTCCCATTACTCCTCTGAATTTAATTACGCAAGGTTAAAAATTCCTCTGCCTAGTTAATGCTAATAGTTCGCCATTTCATTTTAACTTCTCTCCTAAATTTAATTGCATAAAATTTAAAAATTCTTTGCATAGTTAATATTGAGGAAATCAAAGGGCTATTTTGATAGATCAGGAGCCCACTAGCTATTTCTTGCAATATAAGGATTGGGAAATCAAAACTGAGACATATACAGATTATTCAGTCACTCAGAATATGCAAAGACTAACCAAAGAACCATATCTATACGATGCATATTTCTCGATAAAAATTCGCTGACAAATAATCCTTCACAATCAGGAATTGATTCTCTGGTGGCATTGTTGTTTTTTTAATCCTATGCCAGTCTGTGGCTGTTAAGCCATACGATGAAAAGCCTTCTAGTAGAATCCAGTAATGACATCATTACTACTACTACACCACACCACATTAATGTGCCTAGAGCTGAGTTGCCCCTTTACAATTTGGGAATGATGTGGGTTAGAAGAGGTATGATTGGGCTCTGTGACGCTCTACGGCCATATAAGACAGTACGTTATTTAATCAGTTCCTGATTGCAATTTATGATCAACGCTTTATAGAGATAATCTAGAATTGTATTGATATGTTTTTTCCGCCGTCAAAGCAATTTATGAATAATTTCTGATGGATATGAGGGAGCAAAAATGTATCTATCTCTCTACAATTTTTCGCCATAATAGATGAGATTTGATGTTCTAGTATAAACTATGAATATCTTTATTCCCCAAGTACAGTCATTTCAATCCCATAATATAATGTGAGTTGTTATTCGTGAAAATTATGAAACTGTTTATTTGGCAGGAAAATGACAACGAAATCCCTAATAACAATTATCTGTTAATGTATCGCATTCTGAAAATCGCAGTTACATAAGTCTGCACAACATTATCTGTTCAAACGTGAATCTCAGTAGAACAGTTACCTTTCAGTCAATTTGAAGGTAATATTATATATGCATCAACCTATCTCCAGATAAGTTGATGTACTTAAACACTGCTTTAATAAAACCTATTCCTATGTATGGAAGGCTCTCTACTTTCTTGTTTAATTATTCATTCGCTGTATTCTATGTATCATAGAAAATGTTATCGCAGTTGGTTTCCTGATAAACGAAGCAATTCTAAAGAATATCTTTTCCCTGAAACTTGATGTAATACATTTGATGGTCAGATTATGTTATTTTTTTTTGTTACTTTACTTGCTGTTTTACTCGTTAGCTTGACTTCTCTGACTGAACTTGACTGAAACAATCTATGAATTCTTTCAATTTTTTCTGCAACACTGCCTACTAATTTACTTATTTCCAGCTATGATGTGACATTTTCCAATTAAACAGCGTCTATAATCATGTCAGTCATTTACTTACAGTATTTACTGTCTGTCTGTCAACAGTATTTACTGTCTTTGAGATAAAATTTTTATTTTATTGGCTAACATGTTTCATACTCTTTAAAATACAAGGCAATATTCACAACCGTATATGAAAAATTTCATATATTATTTAACTTTTACATGATTTTTCAGCTTGTTACGAATTTTTTATTATATTTTAATTTTTATATAAACTTCCATTTTATCCTTAATTTTTATATTTTAATTTAAGAACCTTACGAAGTTGAGTTTTTTTTTTTAAATTCATTTACATCTTCTTGAAGAATGAGTTTTTGAATATAAAAATGTGCAATAAATTATCATTATTATGAACATACCCAAATATTGCTTCAACACTCTAAGTAATAAAATATATGTATGAATTGTAAAGAAAATGAATAAACTAATCTAAATGAATGACAAATTAGATTTTAATTTTTAAAAGGTCGTTGAGACAATTTAAAACATATTATCTAAGTAAGTATTGAAGAATGCCTTTTATATTTTAAATAACTGTATATGACACTGTAGTAGTTATATCTATGACAAAATATTGCCATACAAGATATGAAAGCAAGAAAATTGAAAAATAGTAGACATAAGTTAATTCATACATTTTAAAAGATAAAATTATTTTCAGATTAAAACATAAAAATATTTTCTGATTAAAAGATGAAAATATTTTTATTTAAATATAAAAATACGGTAATACTCATTTTATTAAAAATGTTTAATAACATCTGAGTTTTCTTAAAGTTTTTAAAACAGTTTTGAGATCTGTTTAAATACTTAAAAGAATATGGTTAATGGAGATTGAAATATACACATTCGATCAGACCCCAATGTTTAAAAATGTTAATATTTCAATACATGTAATATATTTCAAATAATTAACTCTTTATTCTTTTTAAATTTCTTGTTAACTGTTGTTTTTTTTTAATGAATTACTGCGTTTTAAAATGTTAACCATCTAAAATATTGTTTGCCAACATGTTAAAACATGCTTTGCCATCTAAAATATTTTTCTATATTTAAAAGTAACAAATACGTCTACTAAAATAAGTTTTCTTTTTTCATAATTTTAGAATCCTCAGTACCTTTATTTCAGCAAGAATTATTATTTCAATTTTTATTAAAAATGGATCGGAAGAAATTAAACTGCATAAATATTTCCAAAATGTTTGATGATATATGTTTACGATTACGAATAAAATTTGATGGTTACGAGAATCATAGGAATGAAACTTCTTGCAAAAATGTTTCCATTTAATTATTTCTAATATTTAATATATTTAATAAAATATAGAAACTCTTTTAAAAGATACTTCATAAATATAATAAATTAAACATCATGTTTTGACATTTTTTTATGATTAATTTTTTTAAAATACTAATTGCAGTTATAAATTCAAACTGATTTTCTTGACTTCCTACAAATGATATAAAGTTTTACGAACATTTTTCCTTTAAATTAATCTACTAACATATCAATCTAACTGCAGTTTTAATATCACAAATTCTAAAGACGCTGCAAATTAATCATCATGCTCCACTAGACATTTTAAATAATTAAAATTTCTAGAAGAACTTCAAGATATTGAGAAGATTTTACTCCCTCTTATTGCTTATTTCTTTTTCTTTAAAGGTATTAAAATGAATTCCTCTGAATGCTTACCATCTAATAAGTTTGGTTGTCTCCATGCTACGCTATTAAGATTTATTGAAATACTTCTAATGATCTATTTTATAGAGAACGGGGTGATTTAATCTAAGTTTTAGGAATTTCAATCTTTAAATAGAAGCCATAGATATAAATAGATATCATAAATGCAAGCAATAAGCAAATGAATATGCTTAGAAGAACTGACAATGATATGACTTTAAATTGCATTCACTGAAAATGGGATTTGTTTTGAAACCATGGAAATATCGAATTTTTGTGAAACTATTTTAGTAAATTTTTAAAGGATTCTACTTGAGTGAGGATTTATTGAAAATAAGTTAGTCTTATTCACATAAATAACAAGTGTTTACAATCTTTGTTAATTTGGTAAACAATTTGAAAAAGATTTTGTATGAAAGAAATGGTTACCAAATTGAATTATCAGAATGAGAATTTTGTGGGTTTTTAATTTAATTTTTTTGTTCTTTGATATATGATTGGTAACTATAAATCCTTTTTTATAGAATAAATGATTAACTTATTTAAATATCAAATATGAATTCATTTTTGTGAGTGTTCAATTTTATTAATACTGAGTTTAATGTTTACAGTATTTCTGTTTAATGTATGTACTTTTTGAATATAGAAAAAAAAAATTCTAAAATCCTTTAAGAATTTCAATTTATAATGTATCAATATATTTATCACTTATTTTAACCATGAAACTTTATTATGTAATGTTAAGCAATGGTTCAATTAATTTTCATAAATATAATCGACTTTAAATAGTATTTTGAAAAAATCGTAAGACCATTTGAAATACAAACAATTAAGAGAAATACACAGCATTCCGTTACTCTGCAATTTAATCTTTTCTCTTTTTCAAAATTTTTTTAAATAAGTGGAAATATAAATAAAAGAACTTGTAATTTATGTTTAAAATTTGTTCTTGTTAATTCAATGGGAAATAGATCAAAGTATTTCTGACTTATTTAAAAATTTTCAGCAATTTTCTGGATGGAATCATTCACCGATTAGATGTTAATTATGAAAACGATTAGATGCTAATTATGTTTTCTTAATAACTGTTTTCTTCAGCAAATAAAAACAGGAGTAAGAGTTCACAGCTCGACCATTGTACTCTGTAAAAGCACAGCTACAAAACTTATTTTAATGAACATAATTGATTCTTCTATTTCAATCAAAATTGAAACAATAAATTATTTACTTTCTGAAAAACAGGCAATGGTAAATGAAATGCTAGTCTTTAGGCTTACAATATATTTCGTAGAATTGTGAGTTGACGGACTACCATGATTCCGTAGTAACCTCTATCTCATTTCTTGATAAAATTCTTGTATAAAATTACGGTTGTCAGCGCCCTTTAACTTGCGTTGCTTGTGCGCTTTTGAAGTATTTTTTTATTTTTTTTATTTTCAGTGGCAAGTTTACAGGACAACAGATATCATAGAAAAAAAGAAATACAAACAACAAGATAGAAACAAATAACATCAGTTAATCCATCAAGTCTGCCAATCCACGAATCCTTCTATAAATAAACAGAAGGCGGTGCAGAACAGGAAGCAAGGTGAGACATATCCATTTCTTCCCGGTTATCACATAGAGCGTCAGGAGTCAGTTTGATTACGTGAAGGTGCTTTCAGAGACAATCGTGACCACAGAAAAGCCGTAGCAATGCCACCGAAGATAATGGGACAAACCACCTGTGTTCCACTGCAGAACTCTAAGAAACTCAGACTGAGAACCAGACTGAAGGCACTCTATGAAGATCATTTTGTCGTATCAGACGCTGCCCCGAGTGCACCACGAGAAGATAGATTTACGTTGCTCACCTACTCTAAGTAGTAGCAATAAAATTATTAATTAGGATATACAATCCACTGATTGAAGTGAACAAAGAAATGAATTGCTTCGTGACAATAAAGGAAAATAATAGTTTTGAAACAGTTGGCATTCAGATTGAAATCTGTTGTGGTAAAATTATTATATTCAGCTTGAGACAGAATAATTAAATGAGAGATTCACTTTGCGATACATTCTAGCAGGGGTATTCCTGAAATTATGATTATTGGCTTTACCTTAGGGTATTTAGAACATTCTCTCCATGAGGTAACGTGGCCAACACCACCACAATTTATGCAGGTGGGGTTTCCAATTATATCCTAGATCAACATATTTCATGTCAGTTTCGAAACATATGTAATCAATTTACGTAGATATTTCAAATCAAGTTTTTTAAATGAAATTTCTTAGTGTGGAGCTAGGGTATTAATTTATTTTAAACAATTAATTATTTTATTTACCACTCATTTTTTTCCTGTATTTTTCTTTTCAGCTTATACCAGAACAACGTCTGGTTCATACATGGTGATTTTTTCAAGGTTTCAATGAATATAAAAATTAAATTTATATCTAAATTTTAATCTTTATTCTTACACTAGTTACACAAAAATTCTTTTAGGTAATGCTTGAAAATAAGTGTCATGAATAAGAAGTTTTATTTTCTTAACACTAATTTTTTCTGGTCGCCTAGGAGTTCATACCGGAACAACATCTTGTTCATACATGATAATATTTACAAAGTTTCAACGAATATGAAGAATGAAATTAAATTTATATCTGAATTTGAAATCTTTTCCTAGACCAGATGCCATAAATTCTTTTAACTAACGCTTAAAAATAAATGCCGTGGATAAAAAAAAATTTATTTTCTTACAACTTATTTTTGTGTGTCGGCATGGATCTCATACTAGAACAACGTCTTGTTCATACAGGATAATATTTGAAAAGTTTGAATGAATATCAAAATGAAAGTTACATATGAATTTTATTCTTTATTCCTAGACGTCATTTAGTTAAAGTTTAAAAATAAGTGTCATAGATAAAATGGTTTGTGCACAAAAATTTCAGACCAGTTGGAGCTCATACCAGAACAACGGTTGGTTCGTACATGATAATATTTGCAAAGTTTCAAAGAATATAAAAATTAAATTTATATCTGAATTTTCATCCTTTTTCTCTGACTAGTAGTCATAAATCCTTTTAGCCAATGCTTAAAAATAAATGTCTTGGATAAAAGTACAAGTTAAATATTTATGTACAAGTTAAATATTTAATTTGTATTTGATTCGCATATGCATTCTTAAAGAATATGCTAAAAAATACAATTGCTAGAGTTGCATTGTAGTTCTAACGTATAGAAATTTTAATAACTCCGGCATCATTACATCGTTTATTTTCTTCAGGAGATGACACATCAATAACCAAGATGAGCTTAACAAAAAGAAAAACTGATCACTTCATCTTACCACAAACTTTTCAGTTGATTATTGGCACCCTATTTCCACAGGCTGTTTCCGCAAGTTTCAGCTATTAAATTTTTCTCAAACCAGAAGTCTCTCTTCTAACATGATAGTGTGGAGTTGCATAAACTGTTCGTCATTATTGGATGGAAAGAAGACCCTTTGGGCATCACAGGGCGTTCTATTTTGAGGCTTGTCCTAGAGGTGTAATTAGCTCGTTAGGAGTCGACCAAAAGAATTGGGTCACCCCTCGAAGGAATACAGTCAACACGATCGAACTGTTTATGCAACAACTGGTGTCTTCCAAACTCTTTCGTGTTCTTTCGAAGAAAAAAAAAGTGTTTCAATAAACAGGAACTACCAATAATACGATAAATGAAATCTTTTTTTATTTAATGTGCATTTCAGAATTTGAACAAACAGCTGAATGAAGTTACTTATACTAGTTTAAATAGATTTCAAATAATAAAAAAACTTGATGCCTCCTTGTTCTGTTTCTGGAAACGCATTTGTGGACAGATGCCAGCTTAAAGTAACAAATTAAAACGACCAATTTAAAGAAAAACGATTTAAAATGAGTTTGCCAAGAATTTGAAAACTGCAAAACAATTGAATTTATAAGCAAATGTAGTTGTATAATGTATGAAAAGAAGTTATGACATTTTTTTTAAGAATTTGAAAATACTTTTCCAAGCATTAAAAAAGAGAGAAAGAATTACTTTCACAATGACAGCAATAAAGGAATTTAATTCCTAAAAGCCTTTAGTTGCTTTATGTGTGAAAGGGGATTCGGACAATTTTTAAGAAAAGATTTATTTAACACTTACTCCTTTTGGCAGAACTAATTATAGAGCACCATCACAGACGACTTGAGTCTGCACAAATAAATATAAAATGCTAATTTGAATTGTGAAAATTAAAAAAAAAAAAAAAAACTTGAAAGTGTCTTCTTGAATAGAAACTCCATGTAAAAGTAGGACTATTTTTAATTAATTACTTTAAAAATTAGTGTATGAATTAATTTCTTCAAATGTTTTTTCTAATAGTTCTTGTTGATTGTTATAAAATTTGTTATGAACATAGGTTGAGATAATATAAAAAATAGTCACAAAATGCTTATAATATACACGCATTAGGCTCTTCAGAGGTTTCTCTAATACAAAGTTTAAAATATGGAAAGAAGATTAGTTAATAAGGGATTTTTTCAGCATTATAATTATACAGCTCTCGCAAAATGAATTCATACTAGAAAGCAAGCAGTTTATGATACTTGTGGAAAACAACCGCATCAAAATCCCCATACCAGTCCCCGTACGCATAAATTACGGTTCCGAGCATTTTATGAATACACATAGAAACTGCTTGGAAAAGTAGTTTAAGATACCTTGGAAACTATTTGGAACTTTTATGAGTACACATGGAAATCTGTTTTTAGGTCTGATTGGTTTGGGAACTCTAGTACGAGTTACAGTTTTCATGTTCTTCATGTGTCATACATAAAAAATTTAAGTATGAAAATTTCAGACCAGTTGGAGTTCATACCAGAACAACATCTAGTTCGTACATGATAATATTTGCAATGTGTCAATGATTATCAAAATTAAATTTATATCTGAATTTTAATTGTTATTCCTACACGTCATATATTCTTTTAATCAACCTTTAAAAATAAGTGACGAAGATGAAAATGTTTTATGCACAGATTATAAGCTAAATATTTAATGTTTATTAGATTTTCGCATTCATACTCGAAGAATATGCTGAAAAGGCGAATGTTACACTTATATTGTATTTCTGACTTATAAAGAAATTTTAATAACTCCGGCATCATTACAACTTTTGGTTTCGCTAGGTGATGACACAGCAATAACCGAGATGAGCTTAACATGACGACATTTTTTAAGAATTTGAAATTACTTTACTATGTATTAACAAAGAGTAAAGAAATTACGCTACGATCGCAGAAATAAAGGAAATCATTTTATAATAACTGTTGTTGTTTTACGTATGAAAATTTATTATGACAGTTTTTAAGAAAACAATTTGTTTAATTATTTAACAGTTACTCCTTTTGGCAGAACTAATTATAAACACCATCACAAATGACTTGAGTTTGCACAAATAATTATAAAATGCTAATTTCAATTGAGAAAATTTAAAAAAATAGCTTGAAAGTGTCTTCATGAATAGAAACTTCATGTAAAATTATTACTAATTTTAACTAATTATTTTAAAAATTAATGTATTGATTAATTTCATTCAAAAGTTTTTCTAATAGTTCTAGTTGATTATTATACAATTTGATATGAACATAGGTTGATATAATATAAAAAATAGTCACACAATATTTATGATACACACACGTTAGGCTCTTCAGAGGATTCTCTAATACAAAGTTTAAAATATAGAGCAAAAATTAGTTAATAGGGGATTAGGTCACCTTTATAATTTAACATCTCTCGCAAAATTAATTCATACAACAAAGCATACAGTTTATGATACTTGTGGAAGTCAGCCCTATCAAAATCCCTAAATCAGCCCATGTACTCATAAACTGCGGTTCCGAGTAGTTTATGAGTGCACGTCGAAACTTCTTGAAACAGCAGGTTAAGTATACATAAAAATAGCAGCTTAAGAGTCATGAAATCTGTTTGGAACAACAGTTAATGAGTACACGTAGAAATCTGTTGTTAGGGTCTGAATGGTTTTGGAAGTTTAGGACGAGTTAAAGTTTTCATGTAACTCTTATGTTTTTCATGTATCTCAAATAAATAAAAGTAAGTAAAAAAATTTCGATTAAACAGTTGGTTAACAGTTAAAAATTAAACAGTTGTACTTCATACCAGAATAACGTCTAGTTTGTACATGATAGATAATATTTGCAATGTTTCAATGTATATCAAAACTAAATTTGTGTCTGAATTATAATCCTTATTTTTAGACATCATATGTTCTTTTAATCGAAGTTTGAAAATAAGTGTCATAGATAAAAAGTTTTATATACAAATTATAAGTTAAATATTAAATTTGTATTACATTCGCACATGCATGCTTAAAGAATATGCTAAAAAATACGAATGTTAGAGTTACATTGTAATTCTAACTTTATAGCAATTTTAATAAATCCTTCATCGTTAAATCTTTAAGTCACTCTAGAAGATGACACAGGAATAACCGAGATGAACTTAACAAAAACGTATACTGATCATCGCACTTCATCTCACCACAAACTTTTCAGTTGATTATTGGCACCCTATTTCCACAGGCTGTTTCCGCAAGTTTCAGATATTAAATTTTTCCCCAAACAGAATTTCTGTCTTCCAGTATCACAGTGCGAATTGCATATACTGTTCACACAGGACGTCCTATTTTGAGTCTTGTCCTAGAGGTGTAATTAGCTCGTTAGGAGTCGACTAAAAGAATCGGGACACCCCTCGAAGGAATACAGTTAACATCTGCTTCAGTCAACACGATCGAACTATTTATGCAACAACTTGTGTGTTCCGAATTTTGTCGTGTTCTTTCGAAGAAGAAAAATTTTTTCAAAAAACAGGAACTACCAATAATACGATAAATGAGATTTTTTTTTATTTACTGTGTATTCTAGAAATTTGAGCAAACTGTTGAATAAAAGTACTTGTACTAATTTAAATTGATTTAAAAAAAAGTCGATGAATCCTTGTTCTGTGTTAAACATTTACTGGAAACGTATTTGTGGACTGATGTCACAAACACACACAAGTAACAAATTAAAACGGCCCAAGTTAAAGAAAAACGATTTAAAATTTGTTTTCTAAGAATTTGAAAACATCAAAATAATTGCTTCATAGGGAAATAAATAAATTAATTTAACTTGTTAACAAATGTATTTGCATAATGTATGAAAAGGAATTATGATATTTTTTTAGAATTTGAAGTTACTTTTCCAATTTTTAACAAAGAGTAAAGAAATTACTTCACACAGAAAGAAATGAATTTAATTTTTGTTTTGTTAATGAAAATGAGCAATGTATGTGGTGAATTGTGAAAAATGGAATTGTATTGTGACAGTTTTTAAGAAAACGATTTATTTAATTATTTAACACTTAAATCTTTTTGTGAGATTAAATATGAAAGCACCATCACAATTAAGTTGAGTTTGCACAAATAATTATAAAATGCTAATTTGAATTGTGAAAATTTAATAAAAAAATTATTTTTAATTAATTATTTTAAAAATTAATGTATTAAGTAATTTCATTCTAATGTTTTTCTAATAGATCTAGTTGATTGTTATAAAATTTGATATGAACATAGGTTGATATAATATACAAAATAGTCACAAAATATTCATGATACACACGCTTTAGATTCATCAGATGAATGTCTAAAACAAAGCTTAAAACTTAGAGCAAAAATTACTTAATAGGGAATTTGGTCACCTTCATAATATACTGCTATCACAAAATTAATTCTTACTAGAGAGCAATCAGTTTGTGATGATTGTGGATATCAGTCCCATCAAATTCCCTAAATCAGCCCCCGTAGTCATAAACTGCAGCTAAAAGCAGTTTGTGAGAAACTGCTTGGAACAACAGTTTATGAGTACACGTGGACGTCTGTCTTTAGAGTCTGAATGGTTTTGGAAGTCTAGGACGAGTTACAGTTTTCATGTAACTTTCATTTTTTCTTTTGTCATAGATAAAATTTAAGTCCGTAATTTTCGAACATGTTGGAGTTCATACCAAAACAACTTCTAGTTTGTACATAAATTTTTTGCAATGTTTCACTGAATATCAAAATTAAATTTATATCCGAATTTTAATCGTTATTCCTAGACGTTATACATTAATGAACTTTAAAAATAAGTGTCATATATAAAAAGGTTTATGTATAAGTTATGAATTAAATATTTATTTTTTATTTGATACGCGCTTGCATGCTGGAAGAATGTACTAAAAAAATACGATTGTTAGATATATATTGTAATTCTAGCTTGTATAGAGATTTTAATAACTCCGACATCCTTACATCTTTAGAAGAGGACACAGCAATTACCGAGATGAACTTAACAAAAACGAATGCTGATCACAGAACTTCATCTTACCGCGAACTTTTCTGTTAATTATTGGCACCCTATATCCACAGGCTGTTTCAGCAAGTTTCAGATATTAAATTTTTCTTAAGCCAGAATCTCTCTCTGCCAGCATGACAGTGCGAGCTGCATGAACTGTTCGCCATCATTGGATGGAAAGAAGACCCTTTGGGCATCACAGGACGTTCTACTTTGAGGCTCGTCCTAGAGGTATAATTAGCTCGTTAGGAGTCGACTAAAAGAATTGGGACACCCCTCGAAGGAATACACTCGACATCTGCTTCAGTCAACACGATCGAACTATTTATGCAACAACTGGTGTCTTCCAAAGTCTTTCGTGTTCTTTCGAAGAAGAAAAAGACTTTCAATAAACAGGAACTACCAATAATACGATAAATGAGATCTTTTTTATTTACTGTGTATTCTAGAATTGAAGCAAAGTGATGAATAAAAGTACTTGTACTAATTTAAATTGATTTAAAAAAAAAAAAAACTCGAAGCCACCTTGTTCTGTGTTCAACATTTACTGGAAGCTTATTTGTGGACTGATAACAGTTTAAAGTAACAAATGCTCAAGTTAAAGAAAACAATTTAAATATAGTTTTCCAACATTTTGAAAACCGCAAACAATTACTTCATAATGAATTAAATAAAGGAATTTTAAACAAATGTATTTGCATAACATATGAAAAGGAGTTATGCCATTCTTTAAAAACTTGAAATTACTTTTCCAAATGTTAACAAACAGCAAAGAAATTACTTCACAGTGACAGAAATAAAGGAATTTAATTTATAAGCGACTGTAATGGTTTTATGTATGAAAATGGATTATGACAGTTTTTAAGAAAAAACGATTTATTTAATTATTTAACACTTACTCCTTTTTGCGAAATTAAGCAAATTAATGAAGCTAATTATTAACGCGCCATCACAAAGGACTTCAGTTTGCATAAATAATCATAAAATATTAATTACAATTGTAAGAATTAAAAAAAGTCATGTGAAATTATAGTAATAAAAAGAAATGCTATTTTTTTTAATTTTCAAATACGTATATGAATTTATGTGATGTATGTATTAAAAAATGTAATGTATACAGAAATGAAATGTATGAAATGAATTAAATGTCTGAAAAATTTATTTATTCTAATAGTTCTAGTTGATTTTTATAAAATTTGATATGAATATAGGTTGATATAATATAACAAATAGTCATAAAATAGTCATCATGCACACTCGTTAGACCATCAGAAGAATATTTAAAATAAAGCTTAAATATCAAGCGAAAATTGATCAAAAAGGGATTTGGCAACCTTTATAATTACACATCGCTGGCCACGTCAATTCCTACTAGAAACAAGCAGTTTATTATGCTTGTGGAAATCAGCCCCATAAAAGTCCTTAAATAAACCGACGTATACATAAACTGCAGTTCCGAGCAGTTTATGAGTACACGTCGAAACTGCGTGGAAAAGCAGTTGAAATACACGTAGAAATCTGTTTTTGGGTTCTGAATGGTTTTGGAATTCTAGGACGAGTTACAGTTTTCGTGTAACTTTCATGTTTTTCATGTGTTATCGATAAAAAATTTTAACTACGAAAATTTCGGACAAGTTGGAGTTCATACCAGAACAACATCTAGTTTGTACATAATTATATTTGCATTGTTTAAATGATTATCAAAATTAAATTTATATCTGAATTTCAATCCTTATTTCTAGACGTCATATAAGTATCATATATAAAAAGTTTTCTATACAAATTATACGTTAAATATTTAATTTCTGTTAGATTCTCGCATTCATACTCGAAGAAAATGTTAAAAAAATACGATTGTTAGATTTATATTGTAATTCCAACTTACATAGAAATTTTACTTACTCCGGCATCATTACAACTTTTAGTTTCTCTAGAAGATGACACAGCAATTATCGAGATGAGCTTAAGAAAAACAGATGCTGATTATCGTACTTCATCTCACCACAAACTTTTCAATTGATTATTGGCACCCTATGTCCACAGGCTGTTTCCGCAAGTTTCAGATATTAAATTTGTCTCAAACCACAATTTCTCTCTTCCAGCATGACAGTGTGAGCTGCATAAACTGTTCGTCATTATTGGATAGAAAGAAGACCCTTTGGGCATCACAGGAAGTTCTATTCTGAGGCTTGTCCTAGAGGTGTAATTAGCTCGTTAGGAGTCGACTAAAAGAAATGGAACACCTCTCGAAGGAATACAGTCAACACGATCGACTATTTATGCAACAACTAGTGTCTTCTCAAATTCTTTCGTGTTCTCTCGAAGAAGAAAAAGATTTTCAATAAACAGGAACTACCAATAATACGATAAATGAGATATTTTTTTATTTACTGTGTATTCTAGAATTGGTACAAACTGCTGAATAAAAGTACTTGTACTAATTTAAATTGATTTACAAAAAATTGATGAATCCTTGTTCTCTGTTAAACATTTTCTGCAAACGATTTGTGAACTGATGCCAACTTAATGTAACAAATTAAAACGACCCATTTTAAAGAAAAACTATTTAAAATGAGTTTACCCAGAATTGGAAAACCACAAAACAATTACCACATAATGAATTAAATAAAGGAATTTAATTTATAAGCATATGTAGTTGTATAATATATAAAAAGGAATTATGACGTTTTTTTAAGAATTTGAAATTACTTTTCCAAGTATTAACAAAGAGAGAAGAAATTACGCCCCAATGACAAAGAAAAATTAATTTATTTATAAAAGCCTGTAATTGTTTTATTTGTGAAAAGGAATTATGATAGTTTTTAAGAAAACGATTTATTTAATTTTTTAACACTTATTACTTTTTGTGGAACTAATTATAAAGGATCATCACAACTGACTTGAGATTTCACAAATAAATATGAAATGCTAATTCCAGTTGTAAAAACAGAAAAAGAAATTCATATGAAATTGTCTCCATGAAAAGAAAATCAATGTAAAAGGATTACTGTTTTTAATTAATTATTTTTAAAATTAACGTATTAATTAAATTAATTTAAGTTTTTTTTCTAATAGTTCTGGTTGGTTATTATAAAATTTGATTCAAACATAAATTGTAATAGTATAAAAAAATATTCGCAAAACATTCATCTTACACACGCGTTCGATTCAGCAGAGAATTCCTTAATCCAAAGCTTAAAACATTGGGAAAAAACTAATTAATAATTGACGTGGGCACCTTTATAATTATATAGCTCTTGCCACTCGAATTCATGCCATTATGACACTTGTGAAAATCAGCCCCATCAAAGTCCCTAAATCAGCCCCCGTGTTCATAAACTGCGGTTCCGAGCAGTTTATGAGTGCACGTCAAAACTGCTTGGAACAGAAATTTAAGAATACATGAAAGCTGCTTGGAACAACAGTTAATGTATTCAATGTATTGTTAATGAGTACACGTATGTTAATGTATTGTTAATGAGTACACGTAAAAATCTGTTGTTAGGGTCTGAATGGTTTTGGAAGTCTAGGACGAGTTACAGTTTTCATGTAACATTGAATTTTTTCATGAACAAATTAAGTAAGCAAATTTCGGTCAAGTTGGGTTTCATAGCAGAACAACGTCTAGATCGTAAATGATAATATTTGCAATGTTTAAATGAATGTCAAAACTAAATTCTTATCTGAATTTTAAGTCTTATTTCTAGAAGCAACATATTCTTTTAATTGACGTTTAAAAATAAATGTCATCTATAAAAAGTTTTACGTGCAAATTATAAGTTAAATATTTAATTTTTATTAGATTAACTCGTGCATGCTCGACGAATATGCTAAACAACTACAAATGTTAGAGTTACATTGTAATTCTCACTTATAAGGGAATTTTAATAACTGCGGCCTCATTATAATTTTTAGTTTCTCAAGGAGATGACACAGCAATAACCGAGATGATCGTAACAAAAACGTATATTGATCACAGCATTTCATCTTACCACAAATTTATCAGTTGATTATTGTCACCCTATTTCCACAGGCTGTTTCAGCAAATTTCAGATATTAAATTTTTCTCTTCCGGCATGGCAGTGTGATCTGCATAAACTGTTCACAATTATTGGATGGAAAGAAGACCCTTTGGGCATCACAGAACGCTCTATTTCGAGGCTTGTCCTAGAGGTGTAATTAGCTCGTTTGGAGTCGACTAAAAGAATTGGGATACCCCTCGAAGGAATACAGTCAACATCTCCCAAATCAGCCCCTGTACACACAAACTGCAGCTCCAAGCAGTTTATGAGTACACGCAGAAATCAATTTTTAGAGTCTGAAGGGTTATGGAAATCTAGGACGAGTTACAGTTTTCCTGCAACTGTCATGTTTTTCATGTATCATAGATAAAAAATTAAGTACAAAAATTTCGGATCAGTTGGAATACATACCAGAACAACATCTAGTTTCATACATGATAATATTTGAAAAGTTTCAATGTATATGAAAATAAATTTATATATGAATTTTATTCCTTATTCCTGGACGTTTATACGATTCCTGGGCGTTTTTATTCCTTAGTCTAGGACGTCCTTCAACGTTTAAAAATAAATGTCATAGATAAAATGTTTTATGTACAAACATTTCAGACCAGTTGAAGTTCATATCAGAACAACTGTTGACTCGAACATGATAATAGTTGCAAAGTTTCAAATAATATCAAAATTAAATTTATATCTGAATTTTAATCCATATTCTTAGACTAGCTTTCATAAGTTCTTTTAGCTATCGTTCAAAAATAAGTGTCATGGATAAAAAGAGTTTTGCGTGCAAATAATAAGCTTAATATTTTATTTTTATTAGATTAATTCATATATATTCGAAGAATATGCTAAAAAATACGTATGTTATTCTAACTTGTAATTCTAACTTGTATATAAATTTTAATATCTCTGGCATTATTACAACTTTTATTTTCTTCAGGAGATGACACGGCAATAACCGAGATGAGCTTAACAAAAACGCATACTGATCACAGCACTTCATCTTACCACGAACTTTTCAGTTGATTATTGGCATCCTATTTCCACAGGCTGTTTCCGCAAGTTTCAGATATTAAATTTTTCTCAAGCCAGAATTCTCTCTTCCAGCATGGCAGTGTGAGCTGCATAAAATGTTCGCCATTATTGGATGGAAAGAAGACCCTATGGGCATCAGAGGACGTTCTATTTTGAGGCTGGTCCTAGAGGTGTAATTAGCTCGTTAGGAGTCGACTAAAAGAATTGGGACACCCCTCGAAGGAATACACTCAACATCTGCTTCAGTCAACACGATCGAACTATTTATGCAACAACTGATGTCTTCCGAATTCTTTCGTGTTCTTTCGAAGAAGAAAAAATATTTTCAATAAATAGGAACTACCAATAATAAGATAAATGAGTTTTTTTTTTATTACTGTTTATTCTAGAATTGAAGCAAGCTGCTGAATAAAAGTACTTGTACTAATTTAAATTGATTGAAAAAAAAATCAACGAACCCTTGTTCTATTTTAAACATTTACTGAAATCGTATTTGTGGACGGATGCCAGTTTAAAGTAACAAATTAAAACGACCCAAGTTAAAGAGAACGATTGAAAATTAGTTTTACAAGAATTTGAATACCGCCAAACAATTACTTAAATAAGGAAAATAAAGGAAATAAAGGAATTTAATTTATAAAAGCATGTAGTTGTTGTATGTGTAAAAATGCGTTGTGACAGATTTTAAGAAAATGCTGTTTTTAATTATTTAACACTTACTCTTTTTGGCGGAACTAATTATAGAGCACCCCAACAGACGACTTGAGTTTGCGCAGATGATTATAAAATGCTAATTACAATTGTGAAAATTGCAAAAAATAACTTGAAAGTGTCTTCATGAATAGAAACTCCATGTAAAAGGATTTCTATTTTTGTTTAATTATTTAAAAAAAAATAATTAATTTCATTCAAACTTTTTTCTAATAGTTCTAGTTGATCGTTATAAAATTTGATATTAACATAGATTGATATAATATAAAAAGCAAAACATTCATGATACACATGCGTTAGATTTATCATAGGAATATCAAAAACTATGCTTAAAATATCGAGAAAAATGATATGGTCACCTTTATAATTATCTAGCTAAGTGAATTCATACTAGAAACCAAGCAGTTTATGATGGTTGTGGAAATAGTCCCATATACTCATACACTGCTGTTCTAAGCAGAGCTTGAGTATATGGGGCTATTCCAAGTAATTTATTAGTATATGGGGCAGTTCCAAGCAGTATATTAGTTCACATGGAAATATTTTTTTTTGAGCCTGAAGAGTTTTGGAATACTTGGACAACTTATTGTTTTTCACCTATAGAGTTCTTCACATGATGATTAGATCTGGAAACCTGACTACCAAATACATTCAGTAAATTGCCTTACCTTACTAGAAATCGTCGGCCAAATGAGTCAAATGTGAACTTCCTTGCCTGTCATTATAATCAATTTAGGACAGTTGCAGGCTTGAATAGGGAAACACGGAGCCCTAAGATATATTATCCATATTTCACAACAGTCATACATCTGCTTCAGTCAACACGATCGAACTATTAATGCAACAACTGGTGTCTTCCAAATTCTTTCGAAAAAGAAAAATATCTTCAATAAACAAGAACTACCAATAATACGATAAATGAGATCGTTTTTATTTACTGTGTATTTTAGAATTGAAGTAAACTGTTGAATAAAATTACTTGTACCAATTTAAATTTATTTTTAAAAAAATCGATGCCATTTTGTTCTGTGTTAAACATTTTCTGGAACCGTGTTTGCGGACTGATGCCAATTTAAAGTAACAAATTAAAACGACCCAAGTCAAACAAAACGATTTAAAATTAGTTTTCCAAGAATTTGAAAACAGCAAAATGATTGCTTCTTAATAAAACAAATGAAGTAGTTTAATTTATAAGCAAATGCATGAAAAGAAGTTAAGACATTTTTTAAGAATTTGAAATTACTTTTCCAAGGATTAACAAACAGAGCAGAAATTACGCCACAATGACAGAAATAAAGGAATTTAATTTATAAAAGTTTGTAGTTGGTGCATTTGTGAAAGGGGATTAGGACAGTTTTTAAGAAGACGATTTATTAAATTATTTAACACTTACTCCCTTTTGCAGAACTTATTATAAAAGTACAATAACTAATGAGTTGAGTTTGCACAAATAATTATAAAATGCTAATTTCAATTGTGAAAATTAAAAAAAATACCTTGAAAGTGTCTCCATAAATAAAAACTGAATGTAAAAGGATTACTACTTTTAATTAATTATTTTAAAAATTAATGTATTAAGTAGTTTCATTCAAATGTTTTTCTATTAGTTCTAATTGGTTGTTATACAATTTTATAGGAGCATAGGTTGAAATAATATAAAAAAATTATCACAAAATATTTATGATACACACGCATTAGGCTCTTCAGATGGTTCCCTAATCCAAAGCTTAAAATATTGATTAAAAAGTAATTTATAAGGAACTTGGTCATCTTTATAATTATATAGCTCCACGTGAATTCATACTAGAAATCAAGCAGTTTATGACACTTGTTAAACTCAACCCCATCAAAATCCCCAAATCTGCCCCGTAGTCATAAACTGCAGTTCCGAGCAGTTTATGAGTACACGTCGAAACTGCTTGGAACAGCAGTTTAAGAATACAAGAAAAGTGCTTGGAACAGCAGTTTAAGAGTACGTGAAAACTGCTCAGAACAACTGTTAGTGAGTACACGTAGAAATCTGTTTTTAAGGTCGGAATGGTTTTGGAAGTCTAGGGCGAGTTAAAGTTTTCGTGTAACTTTCATGTTTTTCATGTATAATAGATAAATAAAATTAAGTACAAAAAATTCGGTTAAACAGTTGGTTAACAGTTTAAAATTAAACAGTTTTATTTCATACCAGAACAATAGTTCGTATAATATCTATCAAATAATATCTACGAACAATAGTTCGTATATGATAGATAATATTTGCAATGTTTTAATGTGTATCAAAACTGAATTTGTATCTGAATTTTAGTCCTTATTTCTAGACGTCATATATTCTTTTAAACGAAGTTTAAAAATAACTGTCATAGATAAAAAGTTTTATATACAAATTATAAGTTAAATGTTTAATTTGTACTAGATTCGCCCATTCATGCTTAAAGAATATGCTAATAAATACGAATGTCATCGATACATTATAATTCTAACTTGATAGAAATTTTAATAATTCCGGCATCATTACAACTTTTGGTTTCTCTAGGGGATGACACAGCAATAACCGAGATCAGCTTAACAAAAACGTATGCTGATCACAGAACTTCATCTTACCGCGAACTTTTCTGTTGATTATTGGCACCCTATGTCCACAGGCTGTTTCAGCAAGTTTCAGATATTAAATTTTTCTTAAACCAGAATCTCTCTCTGCCAGCATGAAAGTGCGAGCTGCATGAACTGTTCGTCCTTATTGGATGGAAAGAAGACCCTTTGGGCATCACAGGAAGTTCTACTTTGAGGCTCGTCCTAGAGGTGTAATTAGCTCGTTAGGAGTCGACTAAAAGAATTGGGACGCCCCTCGAAGGAATACAGTCGACATCTGCTTCAGTCAACACGATCGAACTATTTATGCAACAACTGATGTCTTCCGAATTTTTTCGTGTTCTTTCGAAGAAGAAAAAAGATTTTCAATAAACGGGAACTACCAATAATACGATAAATGAGATCTTTTTTATTTACTGTGTATTCTAGAATTGAAGCAAACTGCTGAATAAATGTACTTGCACTAACTTAAATTGATTTAAAAAAAACAAACTCGAAGCCACCTTGTTCTGTATTCAACATTTACTGGAAACGTATTTGTGGACTGATGTAAGTTTAAAGTAACAAATTAAAACGACCCAAGTTAAAGAAAACGATTTAAAAATAGTTTTCCAAGAAATTGAAAACCGCAAAATAATTGCTTCATTATAAATTAAATTAAGTAATTTAATTTGTAGCTGTATAACATATGAAAAAGAATTATGATCTTTTTTAAGAATTTGAAATTATTTTTCCAAGTATTAACAAAGAGAGAAGAAATTAATTCACAATAACACAAATAAACCAATTTAATTTATTAAAGCCTGTAATTGTTTTATGTGTGAAAAGGGATTATGACTGTTTTTAGGGGATATGATTTATTTAATTATTTAACACTTACTCCTTTTGGCAGAACTAATTATAGAGCACCATCATAAATGACTTTAGTTTGCGCAGATAATTATAAAATGCTAATTTCAATTGTGAAAATTAAAAGGAAATAACTTGGAAATGTCTTCATGAATGAACGTTATGTGTCGCTGTCGATGTAATGTGAATGTTATTTTTAATTATTTTTTTTTATTTTTACGAACATATAAAGAAAGAATCAAACGCATTCTTAATAGCTTCAGTTGACTGTTATAAATATAGGTTAATAAAAATAAAAAAAAATTGTCACAAAACATTCATCATACTCACGCATTAGACTTATAAGAGAATTCTCTAATCTAAAGATTAAAATATTGATCAAAAATTAATAAGGGATTTATTCACTTTTATAAGTATATAGTTCTGGCCATGGGAATTTATACTAGAAACCAAGCAGTTTATGATACTTGTCAAAGTCAGACCCCTCAAAGTACCCAAATCAGACCCCGTAGTCATCAGCGGTTCCGAGCAGTTTATGAGTTCACGTCGAAACTGTTTGGAGCAGCAGTTTAAGAGTACGTGAAAACTGCTTGGAACAGCAGTTAATGAGTACACGTAGAAATCTGTTTTTAGGATTTGAATGGCTTTGGAAGTTTAGGACGAGTTACAATATTTATGTAACTGTCATATTTTTCCTATGTCATAGATAAAAAGATATAAGAACAAAAATTTCGGACCAGTTGGAGCTCATACCAGAACAACATCTAGTTTGTGCATGATAATATTTGCAATGTTTCAATGACTATCAAAACTGAATTTATACCTGAATTTTAATCCTTATTCCCAGATGTTATATATTATTTTAATGAACTTTTAAAAATAAGTGTCATAGATAAAATCTTTTATGTACAAGTTATGAATTAAATATCTATTTTTTATTTGATGTGCGCTTGCATGCTGGAAGAATATGCTCAAAAATGCGGTTAGATTATATTGTAACTCTAACTTGTATAGAAATTTCAATAGCTCCAGCATCATTACAAATTTTAGTTTCTCGTTGACACAGCAATTACCGAGATGAGCTTGATAAAAACTGATCATAACACTTCGTCTTACCACAAACTTTTCAGTTGATTAATGGCACACTATTTCAACAGGCTGTTTCCGCAAGTTTCAGATATTAAATTTTTCCCAAACCAGAACTTCTCTCTTTCAGCATTACGGTAGGAGTTGAATAAACTGTTCGCCATTATTGATAGAAAGAAGATCCTTTGGGCATCACAGGAAGTTCTATTTTGAGGCTTGTCCTAGAGGTGTAATTAGCTCGTTAGGAGTCGACTAAAAGAATTGGGACACCCCTCGAAGGAATACAGTCAACATCTGCTTCAGTAAACACCATCGAACTATTTATGCAACAACTGGTGTCTTCCAAATTCTTTTGTGTTCTTTCGAAGAAGAAAAAGATTTCCATAAACAGGAACTGCCAATAATAAGATCAATGAGATATCTTTATTTACTGTGTCTTCTAGAATTTGAGTAAACTGCTGAATGGACTTGTACTAATTTAAATTGATTTTACAAAAATGACTCAATGAATCCTTGTTCTGCGTTAAACATTTACTAGAAACTTATTTGTGGACTGATGACAGTTTAAAGTAGCAAATGCCCAAGTTAAAGAAAACAATTTAAAGTTAGTTTTCCAAGAATTTGAAAACCGCAAACAATTACTTCATAATGAATTAAATAAAGGAATTATAAACAAATGTATTTGCATATAATATGAAAAGGAGTTATGCCATTCTTTAAAAACTTGAAATGACTTTTCCAAATGTTAACAAACAGCAAAGAAATTACTTCACAGTGACAGAAATAAAGGAATTTAATTTATAAACGACTGTAATGATTTTATGTATGAAAATGGATTATGACAGTCTTTAAGAAAAAACGATTTATTTAATTATTTAACACTTACTCCTTTTTGCGAAATTAAGCAAATTAATGAGGCTAATTATAAACGCGCCATCACAAAGGACGTAAGTTTGCATAAATAATTATAAAATGTTAATTACAATTGTAAGAATTAAAAAAAATCAGGTGAAATTATAGCAATAAAAAGAAATGTTATTTTTTTTTAATTTATAAATACGTATATGAATTTATGTGATGTATGTATTAAAAAATGTAATGTATGCAGAAATGAAACGTATGAAATGAATTAAATGTCTGAAAAAATTTATTTATTCTGATAGTTCTAGTTGATTTTTATAAAATTTGATATGAATATAGGTTGATATAATATAACAAATAGTCATAAAATAGTCATCATGCACACTCGTTAGACCATCAGAAGAATATCTAAAATAAAGCTTAAATATCAAGCGAAAATTGATCAAAAAGGGATTTGGCAACCTTTATAATTACACATCGCTGGCCACGTCAATTCCTACTAGAAACAAGCAGTTTATTATGCTTGTGGAAATCAGCCCCATAAAAGTCCTTAAATAAACCGACGTATACATAAACTGCAGTTCCGAGCAGTTTATGAGTACACGTCGAAACTGCTTGGAAAAGCAGTTTTAGAATACACGTAGAAATCTGTTTTTTGGGTCTGAATGGTTTTGGAATTCTAGGACGAGTTACAGTTTTCGTGTAACTTTCATGTTTTTCATGTGTTATCGATAAAAAATTTTAACTACGAAAATTTCGGACGAGTTGGAGTTCATACCAGAACAACATCTAGTTTGTACATAATTATATTTGCATTGTTTAAATGATTATCAAAATTAAATTTATATCTGAATTTCAATCCTTATTTCTAGACGTCATACATTCTTTTAATCGACGTTTAAAAATAAGTATCATAGATAAAAAGTTTTATATACAAATTATAAGTTAAATATTTAATCTCTGTTAGATTCTCGCATTCATACTCGAAGAAAATGTTTAAAAAAATACGATTGTTAGATTTATATTGTACTTCCAACTTACATAGAAATTTTACTAACTCCGGCATCATTACAACTTTTAGTTTCTCTAGAAGATGACACAGCAATTATCGAGATGAGCTTAAGAAAAACAGATACTGATTATCGTACTTCATCTCAACACAAACTTTTCAATTGATTATTGGCACCCTATGTCCACAGGCTGTTTCCGCAAGTTTCAGATATTAAATTTGTTTCAAACCAGAATTTCTCTCTTCCAGCATGACAGTGTGAGCTGCATAAACTGTTCGTCATTATTGGATGGAAAGAAGACCCTTTGGGCATCACAGGACGTTCTATTTTAGGGCTTGTCCTAGAGGTGTAATTATCTCGTTAGGAGTCGACTAAAAGATTTGGGACTCCCCTCGAAGGAATACAGTCAACACGGTCGAACTATTTATGCAACAACTGGTGTCTTCCAAAGTCTTTCGTGTTCTTTCGAAGAGGAAAAAGAGTTTCAATAAACTGGAACTACCAATAATACGATAAATGATATCTTTTTTATTTACTGTGTATTCTAGAATTGAAGCAAACTGATGAATAAAGTTACTTGTACTAATTTAAATAGATTTAAAAAACTCGATGAATCTTTGTCCTGATTTAAACATTTACTGGAAACTTATTTGTTGACTGATTCCAGCTTAAAGTAAGAAATTATAATGACCCAAGTTAAAGAAAATGATTTAAAATAAGTTTTCCAAGAGTTTGAAAACCGTAAAACAATTACTTCATAATGAATTAAATAAAGGAATTTAATTTATAAACAAATGTAGTCGCATAATGTATGAAAAGTAATTGGGATATTTCTTAAGAATTTGAAATTACTTTTTCAAGTACTAACAAAGACCAAAGAAATTGCTTCACAGTGACAGAAATAAAGGAATTTAATTTATAAAAGCCTTTAGTTGTTTTATGTGTGAAAGGGGATTATGACAACTTATAAGAAAACGGTTTATTTAATTATTTAACGCTTACTCCTTTTTGCGGTACTAATGATATAACACCATGACAAATGACATTTTATGTAGTTCTACTGAACTTTATTGAGTGTTACGAAACAGATCATAAAATTTCCTGTGGTGTGTTAGCGAATAAAGTATGGGAATTACCATGCACGTGAGGTCTATTTCTTTACGTGCACCTGAAATGAAAAATTATATGAAATGTTGTATTGTTATTGATGCTGTTGATCGAATTTTTATTTATAGTATTGATGAATAAAAACTTTTCATTAAACTGGCTGTAATAGTCGTGGCTGTTTATGGTAAAATGTAGGAATTTAAAAGGAGGCAAAAAAATTAAATTGCCTACATTACCTTCTTTTAAAAATTCGATACCTAAATGTCAAACATATAAACAGAAATTTAAAAAAATAAAATAAAATAAAATCGAAAACCTAAAAAATCGAAACCTTAAAAATATCGAAAACCTAATACCTGATGGTAATATTAAAAGATGAAAAGAAAAAATTAATTAAAAATAGAATTTAAAAAACAGAAAATTATAAAATAGAAAAATTAAAAATATTATTCGCTAAGAATTTTATCTTATCATAAGTAAAGGAAGAAAAACAAAATTATGAAGGTATTTAAGACGTAAGTTGGAAATAAAGACAATGTTGTATTATTTCTGATGTTGTATTGTTGCTGATAAAATTTGTAGAAATATTGTTGATAAGAGAAAATTTTCATTAAACTGATTAGAATAGTGGTGGCTGTTTATGGTATGATGTAGATATTCAAACGAACGCAAGAAAAAAAAAACTTTTTACATACTGACCGCAAGGTAGCAATAACTAAAAATGAAATTTATACAGCAATCCATTTGAAATAAGTTCTTTGTTTCATAGCGTGTTTTCTTTCAATCATGCTGGTAGTTTCTATCAAAATCATCGATATGAAACATAAGGGAAGCTGTCAACGTCATATGACCGATGTAAGCCAACCGAAATACCTCAAATATACAGCGCAAATATGGGTAAGAAATGGGAAAAATAAGAGAAATAAGTTTGCTTAACATAAAAAAATTTTTTATGAAAGTATCTTGACTTCCGTCATACGATTTCAGAATAAAAGTATTTAATGTAAACAGTTAATATTTTTAACAGATTCCTGAAATATAAATGGCTATTTTAGTTTATTTCAATCAACATCGTAGTACTAACAAATCCATTATTTTCGAATAAAAAGTAAAGTAAAACAAATTAAAAACTAAGATAAAATAATTTAAGTTTAAAAACTTGTTATTACTCTGGTATATTGGGTTTGTAAGAAATAAATGTTTGTTTTCGCAATTTATTTTTTATTTCAATCAACATCGTAGTACTAACTAATCGATTATGTTCGAATAAAAAATATATAATAAAACTCTATAAAATAAGTTAAAAATTGTTGATATTCTGGTAAATTGAAATTTGAAATTAAAAAATTTCTGCTTTCACAACATATTGAAATGGTGAAAACTGGAAATGCTTTCTCACCAACTCAATATAAATAATTATTTTTAAAAAGATTAAGTATTTTCTGATGCAGATCTGATTGTTTGATAGTTACTATTCATTTTCTAGTAATTAAAAATCTATTTTTTGAATATTTTTTTTCTTCTAATGCAGCTGGCAAACAAACCGACATCTTCGCCATAAGGGCTGCACCGATGTTACTCACTTTGCCTTACCCAGGGGGCGCGTTTAAGTTGATGGTAAGCCACGGACGCGGAGTAACAATGCCCCCGCAGCGCTCTACGATCCTATTAGGGCCGGGACCTACTGCATAAAGTGGATTCCGAACCACTACAAACACTCATGGTAAAGCCGGGATTTGAACCCGATACCTGTGGTACCGAATGCCAGAGTTTTTTTTAAAATATAGTTCCTCTTATTTTTACTACAGTATATGATAATGTTAAAGTTTATTTCCATGTTCCTTAAAATCTATGCCATGGCTCTTACAGGGCATTTTATGTTTTTCAAAGAAAGAACCTATACCTGCTAAGCTTTATATAACATCTTAAAGTAACTGCTGATCAAAAAATTATTATAGAGGGTGATCTAAAGGCATATATAGAATTTGGTTATTTTGTCTTGATCGATGCACTTTTACTAGATGTCGATTTTTTTTGCAGACATTTTTTTTTTACTGATTAACGACTATAAACTTATACAGCAGCAGTTATGGATTACTGTATTTAATGTAATTATCATAAATAATTACCTCAAGCAGAAAACGTTTCAATTTAATATTATTTTTCACATCAAGAAAAATTTCCAAGTAATATAATGCGAACATTGTCAAATTATAATGCCTACCAAATTGCAAAATAGATACCGTTGGCATTTTATGAATATTATTGTGGCGCCAACTGCGTGATAAGTTCGCAGTTGTGGAAACCCGGGTTTCTTGTATTGCTTGCAAATCACTTCGTGGCACCAAATGAGCGACAAGTCGTAACGCGAGTTTCTTGTATTGTTTGCAAATCATTTCACTTACAGGTGCAATCCGCTACCTGGCGGGCGGACTTTGACTAATTTTTGACGCCAAATCACAATGGTCCCTATTCTATTATTTTACGATTATGCTACAAAGTCTTTAGTGAAGGTTTAGAGAATTCTGCTGATGAAATTAAAAAAAGTCTTCTGTGTTGAAAGATTTATACATTTATAAGAAAAACAATACTAAGAAATCCTACTAGCAGAAGAAAGAAATCCCATTTGCAGCAACAAGAAATGCTACCGGACTTACTTTTATTTCTCTCATAATTTTTGTGATGTCCATTGAAGATTATTCTTCTTATTTATTTTTATTTGTTAGCACACTTCTAATACTTATCTAGCAGATTTATTTGATATCAAACATCAATACACTTGTCAAAGGATATTGAAGCTCCCTGGGAGCCATGTATCTACATAAAAAGGATAAATATCTGTACCTTAAGCATGATTTAACAGTATCAGTCTCCTGGAGTCTCTTTATTTCTGAAAGGTGGGGATCACAACTCATACGACTAATGGATCAGACTTTTCATTCTCTTTCAATCTAGCCAGTGAGAAATACAACTTGGGCATTTATTTGACACAGGGTATTCCCAGTATACACGAGCCATGCATCTACATGAAAAGGATAATTTTTTTATATCTTGAATATGATTTAACAGTCTCGGTCTCCCTCAAGTCGTTTTGCTTCTGAAAGGTGGTGATCGCAACTCATTACATTAGTGGTCTTAAAACCTCATTCTCTTGCAATTTAGTCTGTGCGAATTGCAACTTGGGCATTTATTTAAAACAGGATATTTTAAGCTAATAGTGAGCTAAGTAAATACATTAAAAGAATAAATATATGTATACCTAAAAC
>BPLQ01003465.1:101512-118481 GCA_021605075.1 Caerostris darwini | reverse complement strand
TTGTAATTCTATTTTTCTAATTTTTTGTAATTCTATTTTTCTAATTTTTTGTAATTCTATTTTTTAATTAACTCAGATATTACTATTGGAGATTTTTCTATCTCGAAGAGTTCATCCCATTCCCAGGACAGAGAAATGCATGCTATTTGACTAGTATATAATAACAACCCATTACTCAAATTTGCAGCAGACAAGCAGTATTGTGGATAGTTATATTACATGCAATTAGTGTTTTGTACTAATAAGAACAATCTGTTATCAGATTTGATAATAAAATTAGCGAATGTTATTGCGACCTTCAGAGGTCGAAACGACTACAAATTTAATACGACTACACCATGAGTTGTTCTATCGTGATTGGTGATATACCACGAGCTGAGAAATGTCTACTCCAATGAAAAGTGATGGAAGCTAAATTCCTCTCGACGGATTGGTTTAAAAAGAGGTTTTTGGTGTGGACAGCGAGAGTTCTGTGGCGAATCTACCATAAGTATTGTTTTTCTTTTTTCTCTGATGTGATTGAATAGGCCGGAGATTCCGTCTGTTTCTAAAATAAGTCCCTTGTGGTGTCATGTATTATGTAACTCTGAAAAATCATCGACCTTGGAGTGAACTGTATTTGTGATTTAATCTTCCACTTGTGATAAAATTTTATTTTTAATAATTTATATATAATAAAAATAATAAATATAATATATATATACACTATCTGGAAGAAAGTGACGGGACACCCTTTGAAAAGTAGAAAAGCTGACAATACAGCTGACACATGCGCAATAATTGGTATCACGTGTCAGCCATATCCTATAAATACTCTGTGGAGTCGACTAGAGTTGTTTTTTGTCAAGATGCCGCCACGGGAAGAGTTGTCTGAGTTCGAGAAAGGTGTGTTGGTTGGATTGCATCTTGCCAAGGTGTCAATTAGGGAGATATCCCGTCTCCGTAACTGCTCAAAATCAACTGTAGCACGTGTTGTGTGTCGCTACAAGACTGACGGACACTGTCAGAACAAAACCCGAAGTGGACGACCTGCAGTTCTCACCAGCAGGGACCGACGGGTGCTCGGCAGGGAGATTCGAAGTAACCCTCAAACATCCATGGATAACATCGCTAATGAGTTTAGACAAGCCACAGGTGTGGCCGTTTCGACCAAGACTCTTCGTATCGAGATCCATAAGTTAGGTTACACTGGACATTCGGCGGCCCATAAGCCTTTGATTACGAAAACCAACAAGAAAGCGCGCCTTCGATGGGCCAAAGACCACCGTACTTGGAGTCTGGAGGACTGGAAACGCGTCCTTTAGAGTGACGAGTCACGATTTAACCTTTTCCGTTCCGATGGACGTGTTTGGGTATGGCGTTTACCAGGAGAACGCCATTTGCCCGAGTGTCTCGTCCCAACTGTAAAGTTTGGTGGAGGAGGATTGATGGTATGGGCCTGTTTCTCCTGGTATGGGGCTGGCCCACTGGTGAAGGTTGATGGTGCGATGAATGCTGATAGATACTGTGATATTCTCGACAATCGTGTCCTTCCTACCTTGTGGGCAACGTACGGTATGGATGAGTGCTGGTATCAAGACGACAACGCAACGTGCCATGTTGCAAGGAGGACTCTTGATTGGTATGTGAACAACAACGTTAAACGCATGGAGTGGCCGGCTCAGAGCCCTGATCTTAACCCAAATGAACATCTCTGGGATGAATTGCACGGTCGGTTGATGGCCTGCACCTCCCCTCCCCAAAAGCAAGCCTGAACTATGGAAATTCCTGTTAAACATTTGGAAGGAAATTCCTCTTGCCACTATGGCTAAATCAGTGGAAAGCATGCCCAGAAGGGTATCAGCAGTCATCGCAGCCAAAGGAGGCCCTACCTCCTATTAATTTTAATAAATATGGATTTATGTCGTTATAGTGTCGTGTCCCGTCACCTTCTTCCACATAGTGTATATATATATATATATATATATATATATATAGTGCTTGTAAATAAAAATTAAAGTGTTCCCATGAACCTGAATGTGACCCTTTTCTTGAAGCCGTTAGAGGTCTAATATAGGCCGAAATGTTACATTATAAAAAGCATGGATGCTACACTGCATCGATTATAGACAAAAGAAAATCCTTAAGGTAAACGAATCGATATTTATATCTTTATATAATGTAATTGATAAAAAATATTGAGAAAAATAAATGTTTTATTAAAATTAATTCTAACAGAAGACTTATAAATTAATTGATATTTTTAACGAATCATAGATTTCCAAAATTACTTTTACGAGTAATTTAATTAATACACTATATAATTTATTTGTTTCGAAATTCGTATTTTCACTTCTCTTCTACACGGCAGAATTAATTTTATTAGTCTGGTTTAGTAGTTCTTTATGATTTTTTGTAAATCTTCTCAAATTTATTTCTAAACTGTATAAATTTACTCAAATGTTTTTAGAAATTCATTAGTTATTATATTTATATTTCTTTACTATGAAGAATTATTTTTATCAGACATTCATTTGATGACATATATTTTCTAACTTAATTTATTAATAATTTCGAGTTATTTTAATATATCACTAATTCATTTGAAGTATTAATTCTCATTTTCACATCGTAACAAAGCTATATTATTTAAATTTTGCCAATTAAATGCAATTATTTTAAGTTATGAGATGCCTTATTTTCATGTTTATTTTTAATCATATAAAGTTAATTTGACTTTACCAGGAATCCATTAATACGATAGTTCTTGATTTTTCATCAAGCTTCTGTTCGAAATTGCAAAGTATTTTGATATTGTCTTCAGTAAGACATCCAATAACAATTTCAATATTTTTTTCCCTCAAAAACTTTTAAACTATTCTATGAACTTCCCAAAACTCATCATTTCTGGTCTAAATATCAGTACATGCTCCTTTTTTTTATTTTGTATTATTTAAACCGAAAACAGATTCTTAATATACGTGAAATCTAAAGCTTTCATTAAATCTTGTTTTTGTAAATGAGAGAGCAATATCTTATTTTGAATCTTTCAAAAGTCCAAAAACATTAAGTTTAATATATGTGTTTTGGGCTAGATGGGATTTTCTCTTAAAACTAATGTTCTTTAGTATAAAGTTCTTAGAATAAAGAAAAAGATATTTCAGCAACTTGTCTTTAATTTCGAGTTTCATAACAATGGTATTGAAATCTTCATACACTTTAGTTGCGTCTTGTACTTGATTGTTCTGAATGACAAACAATGAAGTTTATTTCTCGTATTTCCAACTCATGGCCCTACTGGTGTTCATAAAATGGAAATGAATCCTTTCAATTTTATTGAAAATGCTTTGTGTAAAATAATTTTATGTGGAGAACCACTATATAAAATTAAAAGTATTTGAAATTTACATCTATTTATACATCATTTTTATTATTATGTTTTGTTATGTGATATAACTATAACTGAATTCATTTTAAATATTAATAAATGTATAATAGTCCATATCTAGGAAGGAAAGTTATAAAACCTTACAAATCCTATTTTTGAAAATAAAGAAAATATATATATTTAATACAAATAATTCTTGTTGAATTAGAATTTTTTTTAACAATTTAATGATGATCAATTTATTAACACTATTATTTTACTTTAACCACTATAGTAATAAGCCCTTTTTGATGCTATACCAGTTATAAGTGCAAAGCTAAAAAGAAAAGTTAAATGTTTTGATACATTTTATTACAATAAGTAGGTTATTGTTTCTAAAGTGTCAGCAGATAATTGATACATTTTATTACAAGATGTAGGTTATTGTTTCTAAAGTGTCAGCAGATAATTACTTCCTATCATCAGAGAATAATCCAAAAGCATAACAGGACAGTTGACTAATTGAATAATAAAGTTTTTTTTTCATACTTCGTAAAAACAGAAGATTATTGATGGACCCACCCTTCCATGAGCAATTTGATAGATGTAAAGTGCCAACCTTTCAACGGGTCAATAGTGTGGTAATCGCATGAGGAGATATCTGGTTTGCAAAGTACATGAACCTAATATCTCAGCAAAAATGATGCATAATATACTTGGTAGCTTTTTTAACTTTTTCAGTACCAGTAACCCCAGTACCTAGCTCTATGTAGACCCCAACCATTTACAAATGTGAGGATGTATCATTGGTAGGTCCTCTCATATCGTACCACGATACCCATGTATCAAATGGGCTAATATCGACTACCAAATGGGCTATGCGGTACTAATGGGCTACTACCAAATGAGCTACTATCAACTACCAAATGGGCTATGGCGTACCAATGGGCTACTAACAACAGACAGATGTTGAGGAGAAGACGGTGTTTTTCGGGAACATACATCGTAGCAGAATAACAGAATGAGATGCCTGTTTCTTTCTGTTCTTTTTATCAATTTGCCTTCTTTACACAAAAATTAAAGCACGAAACGTTGTAATCATTTGGAGGTATCCATTATGCACAACTATTTCGGTGACATTATATACAACTATTTCTGATCTGTGGCAAACACGTTTCATAGGATCTCTGTGCTATTTTGATAATGTTTGTATTATATCTACAATTAATTTTTTTTGTCTTGTCTTGTGCTAATTCGTCTCTTCACCAGTTATGCTATGCTGTTTTCTATTGGTCAGTTACATGATTTGTCATATTTCTTTTCAGCAACATTTACTCAACCATGTAAACACAATGAAATCTTGGAATATAGTGAAGCTATAAATAAAAAAAATAATAATTATTTTGCCATTTTAAAGGACTGTCCTTGAATTGTTACTGTTCTAAAATTTTAAATTTTAAAACTAAAATGTTCCAAAGTGGTCCTACCGGAAGGTAATGTCCTCTCTTCCTCTTTCAATGGTAAATTCTTCGTGGTATGCAAAAATTGGATACGAGGCTAAGCCATGTACAGGAAGAAAAAAAATGAGCAGCATTATATAGTTCAAATTACAGTTGGATATTTTTTAATCACTTTTATATACATTTTGTATTATTCAGTAAGCAATTAAACCTATGTAAGCCATTAAAATAAATTTGTAAATATATGTATTTATCTTAAGCACAAAAGTTATTGTTTTTCATGTTTGTTTTTTTCCTTTTGGTGAGACACACTTTGGTGCTTATCTCACTTGATTTCCCCGTTATAAATAGAAAGAAATTCATTAAATACCAAACTAAATTGATGGCGAATCCAAGTTACCAATGATATATTTAAATGGATAATTTTATAAAGTAAGGTATCTTCACAAGTAACATACTATATCTTCTTTACACTGTATAGTACACGAGATTGTCAGTGATCTTCACTTGTATTCTTTTCTTTGCTATTTTTTTTTCATCGTCGAGTTTACGGCACTATTTTATGTTCGTATTAGATTTTTGTGGTATCGTTACTTTCATGTGATTTACCTCACTACCAGTATTTCACGATACATCTTTTGGGAAAAACAGTTTTATAACTCTTCGTTTGGTTCCGCATGACCAAATCATAGTTATTATGCCAGAAAATAGCATAAACCTACTACCCTTAATTAGTCTGCTATGTGCAATAAAATAAAATAACATATAATTAATTTATCCCACAAAAATATATAAAAAAGATAAATATTTGATTTGCATTTTTTGAAAAAGACAAAAAATTATTCAATCTCTTTTAACTTTGAAATATATATAAAAAAATAACGTTTTGATTAAAAACTTTTTTAAATATTTCTCTTTGTTACAATAAAGGTAAACTACATTACCAACTGCAATGTACCACAAATGTTTTTTGAGCTGTATATAACAGGTGGGCGAAAAAGTTCCTAGGCTGACACATAGATGGCACTGCTAGTACTAAATCCATATAATTTTTAGTTAGCCCTAATCTTCAAAAGACACGTGTATAAATTTGACAGCCGTTGCACTATTAGTATGTGAGTTATAGCATTTTTACTGAAACAACTTTTGTCAGCTTAAAAAAATGGATAAAAAGGAATTTCGTGTGTTAATAAAGCATTGCTTTTTGGCGAAAAAAAAATGCTATTGAAGCCAAGGTTTGGCTTGATAAACATTATTCGGACTTTGCACCAGGAAAATCAACCGTAGAGAAGTGGTTTGCTAAATTTAAACGAGGTGAAATGAGCACCAAGGTTGATGCACGCAGTGGACGCCTCAAAGAGGCTGTTACCGACGAAAACATAAAAAAAGTCCACAAAATAATTTCTGATAACCGTAAAGTGAAGTTGATTGAGATAGCTGAGACCCTAAAGATATCAAAGGAACGTGTCCGGAAGTCTGGAACACCGGAGTCCAATCGACAGTCAGCCGAGTGGACTGCACGTGATGAACACTAAAAATGCTATAACTCACATACTAATAGTGAAACAGCTGTCAAATTTATACACGTGTCTTTTGAAGATTTGGGCTAACTAAAATTTATATGGATTTAATACTAGCAGCACCATCTATGTATCAGCCTATGAACTTTTCAACCGACCTGTTAAATCTTTCCTTAGGATTCCAATATTCAGTAGTTGTTGTCCAAGATATTCTAGTCTTTTCATTATGATGTCCCATGCAGTTATTTGTAATTTTCTTTCAATCCTGCTCTTGATTGATAGCAAGTTACGGATTTCTCACTCAAGAACGGATTATAGCCTTTCATAATAAACACATCCATTATTAAGAACTCTGCGATGGTTAGAAATGAAAATCTTTGCTGTTGAACAAAATGTTTCAATCTAAAGATTATCCATCACTATCAACTAAATACGGGATCCTGTCGTATTAACAAATATTAAAATCATGCAAATAATAAATTATTTAATTATACAATTTTTTGTAAAAGTTTCAAAAGTTAAGATTATTTATTGGTCTATAACATACCAATTATTTACATTTTATTTTGTTAGAAATTAAGAGCAGAAAAAATTAAATTCAACTGCTATCGTATAAGTTTCACAATTAATAGTATAATATATGTATAATATAAGTTAATATGTACACTTATGTATGATATAGGTTTAAAATTTATTTTATACTCTTGTCAGATGTGTTTAGATGTATGTACTCAAGTTTTTTCTTATGAAATTGTATCTCTAATTTTTTTTTCCATTGAAATCTTCGAATTTTAAATTTCTTGCTTAATGATTCGGAGACATACTTTTAATAATTTTCCGAAATTAAATGTTTCATATTTGTTATACGTAAAATTAAATTTTTCAAATTAATTTATTTTTTCCTTTATCTTTCTGATAAAATAAAGATCTAAAGAAGGGAAATAAGAATGTTTATGATGTTATGATTTTAGATTCTACAAAAATAACATATAGATATCAGAAGCTTATAGTCTTCTGCAGAAAATAATACTTGTAACCGTTCTCCCTCTTACGCATTGTGAGAACGCCTCCTATAGCGTTCAGAAGAAAGAATCAGTAGGTCTCGAGACTTTCACAAGAGAGGAAGTACAGCGCAACCTGTGCTACCGCTGAGAAACGTTTAATTTATAATTTCTCGTCTCTAGATGAAATATGTTTACCACAACCTTATGGCTACAGACTCTCATAAGGAGAGGGGTATATTTCGGGCATTCAGCGCGTACCTGAATATCAGGTTGTCGGTTTAGAGGTGGAATCATTCCACAAATCTATAATTATATATTTTTAACTGTAGGGCCTGTATGGCCGAGTGGCTAGCGCCCTGGCGTTCGGTAACACAGGTTTCGGGTTCGAGTCCCGGCAATGCCATGGATGTTTGTAGCGGTTCCTAATCCACTTTAAAGTGTAGGTCACGATCTAATAGGATCGTAGAGCGTTGCGGGGGCTTTGCTATTCCTTGTCCTTGGCTTATCTTCCATTTACACGCGCTCCCTGGATAATGCAAAGTGAGTAACGTCTGTGTAGCGCTTGCCTTAAGGCATCCAAGACAAGTATCTCAGTGTTTGCCAGCTGCATTAGAAAAAAAAAATATTTTTAACTGTATTAAATATTATCTGTCTCTAATTGTATAGTGCTGTTTGTGCTTGTGTAAATAAAGGGAGATCTCAGCCCAACCACACCCATCTGTAATCCAGCCGCACAACCTGTACACTACATACTTTAATTAAGAACGATTTGATTGCTGAGAAATACTGTCATTTATTTATTATACTTTACTTTTTACTATTATACTTTACATTAGGAATACTGTCATTTATTTATTTAACAAATTCATACACATATAGAAAAGAACTAAAGAAATATTTATATGATTACATGATTTACAAAATTTTATATGTATACTCCATAAAGATCAATTGAAATTCTTATCAGATTAATTTTGTAATTATCTTGTATTTGATTTTTTATCTTGAATTTTTATAACTGTTTTGTATTTGATCTATTTGGAAATCATTCGGAGCAAAATTATTGTTATTTCCTGGCATTGTCATCGGCAGCTTGTTACATAAAATGAATATCAGCCTTCTCGGCATTCGGTAAGTGATGCATATCTTCAAACATCATTATATATATATATATATATATACATATATATATACACACACATATATATATATATATATATATATATATATATATATATATATATATAATAAAATTTGATGAAATCTAATTTGGTAATTACTTTAGTTGTTGAAAAAATAAAGTAAAAGGCATTGTTGCATATATTTTAAGGAGTTAAATAAAAAAAAAATTGAAAAACCGTTAAATGAAATGGCAGTTTAAACTTTTGAATGCTATAATTTTGTTGAAGTTGATAATAAATAAAACACTTAATAATACAGTTTTTAAAAATTGTATGGTCTTTATAATCACAAAATACTTTTTTTTAAATATTAATTTTTTATAAAACTATCTTCAAAATAAAAAATTAAAGTTTTAGTTTTAAAGTTACTTCTCTAAAGGTTAGTAGCATTACAGTTAAAAGAACAATTATGAACTTGATTTTTTTAAAGAAAATCATTTTAATCCTTTAAGTAGCAACTGTTTAAAGCCCACTAATTGTGTAGCAACTCCTGCTTTCCAAGAGCCAACAAAACTCTTAAAATAGTTAAGTCCTTTGCGTGAATTTCGATTCATTTACAAGTTTTAAAGGAGTGTTTAAATCTACGTATTTAGTTCACTTTTCCCGTTTAAAACCTCTTATCAGAAAAAAAATTGGGTAAAAGTTTCGTTAATCATTAGAAACTATTTGTTTCCTACAAACAAATAATTTCTTTTAAAAACAATTTTTATTTTCACTCGTTGTTTTCTTTACAGGTTTTTCCGAAATATTAAATAAATAAGTTAATATATCTTTTGATTGCATTGATACATTGCAAATCGCATTCATCTACAAAATCTGATAATATTTTGATGAATATTTCTTTTTATTATTTTAAATTTGTAGAATCACTATAAATAATACTATTTTGAATGAAATAAGGTAGCTATTAAATTCACAGTTTATTGAAAAATATTTTTTGAAGCACACGAATATTAAAAGCAAGTAATATTAAAAAAAAAAAAAAAAAATTTAATCAATTCTTACTTTTTTTTTCACTCAATTGCAGAAAGTCCTTTATAAATAATTTTCATTCATTTTTTTAAGTTTATCTGGCCCCATCTATTGGTAGATATATTCAACTTAAATCTAAAAAAAAACTAAAATTAATTAAGTAAATTTAATTAATGAATTAATATTTGAAAAAAGTGTATTAATATTAAGTGTCATCCACTACGAGTTCAAAAAGAAATTATTTGAACTTGAGTGGATGAATAAAAAGTATTTTATTAACGATTGAAAATTTGAACAAGATATATATAGGGAGAGAGTGAACTAATAGAAGAAATTGAATAAAAAATTATAGAGAACAGTATTCGAGTTTTAGTATATTTATTTCTTGCCTTTCGGTCTAAAACAAGGCGATTAAGTTTTGCAGGTGAAAGCGTTTCACATTAACACCTGAATCTGTCTAGAGGTATCTTAGGAGTTTTTGCTTCTATACGACAGGTAAATGTGGTCAATTGGTTTTAAGTCTTTTCAAAGAGCAATAACCTCTACTGCAGATTCGTCAGAGAGTTCATATGGTTTCACACTACATGGAACATCAGATTTTTGAATTAAAACGAAAATAAAAAAATCGGCACATTATAATTACTTGACTCATATAATGGTTATAAGTGCAGATGATGAGCAGTAGTTAGTCTAAGACACAGTTACTGTCTTCAGATATGAGAAGACAAGATGTATGAAAATCTTGTTTCATTTAATTAGTCTATCTTCATTTAATTAGTCCAGAGTTTACTCTCCGCATGATTCCTCCATCTGTCATATTGATTTCTAGTTATGTATGAACTGTACTTATCGTACACAACTGAGATTCTCACAATTTCTTCATTTCTACACGGACTGTACGCGTTTCTTCCTTCTTTCTGTTCATTGGACTGCACGCGGTATATACAGTCTGAGTAAAAACTTTAAGGCCAGTAGGCATTTTTGAGAAAATGGAAACATTTAAACTGGGGAATTAAAATACCATTTGATTGATAATTATTGAGCTTAAATAAAAGTAAAAAAAGTAGAAAAATTAATTTGCAAATATTTTATTATTAGAAAATATTACAGAACACACAGATGAATATTTGAGCCTGAGTAAAAACTTTAAGCCCAACATAGACAATAAAATATAAGAAAAAAATTAAAATTCTTAGAAGGTTGTGTAGGAGCCATTACTTCGAATTACTTAATATTCTTGTTTTCATGGATGAAACGAGTTTTTGACAAAGGGTGGGGTGGGTTTTATACCATTCATCTTCGATATTAGATTTCAGCTCTGTTGATGATGTAAAATGTCTCCCATTTGCATAAACTCTTCTTGCTAAGTCAGCCCAAAGGTTCTCGATTGGGTTGAGGTCAGGGAATCTAGCTGGTCATTTCACAGTTTCAACATTGTTGACTTGGAACCAATTTTGTGTGCTGTTACTCGAATGGATCGGTGCATTGTCTTGCTGATATTTCCAATTTTCTCCAGCAAGACATTCAGCATTTGGCAAAAGATGATTTGTTAGGACATTTTGGTATCCTTGTGAATTCATTCTACCTGAAACGAATGCAATTGAGCCCACACCATTGTAAGAAGAACAGCCCCAAGTAATGACAGACCCTCCACCTGATTGGCGCTTAGAGAATATTTCTTTTTCATTTTTCATATCATGCCAGTAGAAATTCCAGCCATCTGGTCCATCCAAATTCCATTTTTTTTCGTCAAAAAAAATAATTTCTATCCATTGGTTGTCCCAGGTCATGACTTTCTGGCCAAAGCTCAAACGCTCTATTTTGTGTCTCTGCAGTAACTGGGGCTTAGTCAATTTTGCTGTATAAGTGTACCTTCCAGACCTTCTAATTGTGTTATAAATCGTTTTTTGACAAACTTTTAAACCTGTCGTCGGTATCAGTTTCCTGATTGAGTACTTTCCAGTCGATGCAAGTTGGCAAACTCTTCTTCCATCACGCGAGGACAAAGCTTTAGGTCTTTCTCCAGTATTATTTTTACCATAATTGTCTTTCAATTTTAAAAAATTTTTGACTACAGTCTTTGATCTTCCTATCTTTATCGCAATAGCACGACTACTCATTCCTGTTGAAGACAAAGCTTCGATCTGTCCTCTTTCACGATCAGTTAATTTCTTACCCTTCGCCTTCTTCACAAAGATCACCAATACTACGAAGAAACGTATGACAAATATGAAAATTGCAGCGTTGTCACAAGCTAGTAGTTGCAATGGTAATTACACGATTATATTATATTTATTTTTAAAAAATGACTGGTGGCCTTAAAGTTTTTACTCAGGCAGAAATACTAACTTTGTAAATAAACACTTGTTTCTCATAATTATGTATTTACAAATTATTTTTACAGCATTTATTTCTTATCAATGAACTTTATTAATTAATATTATTTGAATTCGTTTTATTTTAATTTACATTTTCTCAAAAATTTTTACTGTCCTTAAAGTTTTTACTCAGGCTGTATAACTGGAACCCCCCACGATACTCCCTCTCACAATTCAGTGAACTGCATTTGACTGTTGTAACTGTTGGCATCCAAAATTTTCCCAGAAAAAAACAATTTTTTCCATTAGTTGGCTTATTTGGCGTTCGTCAGTGACGAATTTTAACGTAACTGGAACTTAAACGTAACTGAAGCCCACATAATTCCCTCATTTCCATGTGATTCTCTCATTTTATAATTCATTGGAGTGCAGATGGCTTACATAACTAGAATTTATACAGATTATCCATCCCCACATGAACCTCACATGATTTTTCTGTATTGTACTACATGTGGTATTTATAAATGAAAACTCACACTATTCCCTCATCCTCACAGAGACGATACACATTTCCTCGTTCTTTCTATTCATTGGACTGCACTTGGTATATACAAGGGTCACTCTTAAATTTTTGAGATACGGCTAAATGGTACAAGTTTAACTTACCAAATTTTAAGAGTGTTCAAAGTAGTCCCCTCCAACATCAATGCACTTTTGCAACGATTTTTTCCAAAAATCAAATGCTTCATTCCATCCATTTCTTGGAATTGATTAAATATATGCTTTTATAGCCTCATCGATCTCATCTTCGGAATGAAAACGGCGACCACGTAAATTTTTCTTGAGATTAAAAAAAAAGCCGCACATAGCAAGATCAGGGAAATAGGATGGTGTTTTATGTTTTTGTTTAAGAAATTCGACTGTCGATCTTACCGTATGAGAAGATTCACTATCATGGTGAAGCATGAGTCCCATTACATTCACTTCTTGAAGAATTTCTAGAAGGCATTTAGTGGTGTACCTGTTTGCTGTGACTGTCTTTTGTTCCTACAGCTCGGTGACTTTGATCAGTCCCATACTTCTAAAGAAAACGGCGCACATTACTTTTTTCATTACTCGCTATCTTTTCACCATTGTTGGTTTGGGGTCATCTTCAAAGACCCATTTTTTACTTTGTTGTCGCGTTGGAACGTCAAAATACGGTAAGTAAGTTTCATCACTAGTTATGATTTTAGTGATAAGGCGGTGTTCCCCATCGTTAAATAATTTTACGGCTTCTTTGCAGATTCTGACACGCTCCGTTTTTTGGTGTTCTGTTAAATTATGGGGGACCCAGTGACAAACTAATTTTTTTATATGCAGTTCTTCAAGAATAATTCTATGTATAGCTGCGTATCCAATGTTAAGTTTATTTTTTATCATTTGGTAAGAGCAGCAATTATCATCGACTAATATTTTTTGTATAACCGACACATTTTCTGGAACTACAGCTGATGAAGGACTTCGTGTGTGGTCTTGATCCAGAAGAGAACTTCGACCTCTACGAAATTCTGTAAACCATCTAAATACAGTACCATGAAATGAAGCTTCGTCTCATATGCTAGTTGTAAAAGTTGAAGGCATTCTTCTTGATTTAACCGTATTTTAAAATCATAGCGTGACAATGCTCTAGCGTCAATTCCATTTTTCTTTCTTCCAGAATCTATCCTACGACAGCTAAATTGCAATTGTTGGCACAAATTATCATCTGCTACCATAAAAGAGTTCAAATTTACAAATTTAACAAATATTTTTTTCCTGCGTTTTTCTTCTGCCACAGTCTCAAAAATTTCAGAGTTACCCTTGTATAACTGGAACACCACGCAATTTCCCGTTTCGAGTTCAGTGAACTGCACGTGGCACACGTAACTCGAACCCACACGACTCCATTATTAACACAAGATTCTTCCTTTTACTGCTTATATATCAATTTTTAATATATATATCTGCTAATTTAATAATATATAATTATTTTTCTCTATTTATAGAATTGATTTGTCATCTGATTTTTTTTCAAAGTTTATTTAAGAACTTAATAATTGAATTGAACAAAAGAATCCTCTAATTAAAGATTTTTTCATTGTCTAATTTTTTACTGTGATCAGGAATTAAAAGAAATCACATCCAAAAAACGTTCATTTAAAGTATTTTTTTATGGAAGTTTTAGATTTAGGAAGAATTAATTAACGTATCGCCACATGCATGAGTTCCTTTTGTTAGGATACCGAATTTTTTTTTCTGGAATAATGAGAACAACTGGACAGATTTATGAATATTTTATAAAAAAAATTTGATTTTTTTTTCTTTTGGAATTTTAACAAATAGTTATTACGGTGTACGAAATAATGACCAAAACGTTTTTATTAGAAATAAAAAATAATTCAAAGTGGGATGACTACATAATTATATTTCGAAAATAAATTCTTTTTTTTTTTTTTGCAATTGCGGTATTAATTGACGGATAAATGTCGAAGTAAGCATTCCTCCGTGAAAACTATGTTTTTTTTTTTTAATTCCTGAAGAACAGTTTAAAAATAATTTTGAAAGATCACGAAAATATGTAATGTCAATGCAATTATATAAATTAAAACTTTCACTAGTTTGAGAAAAAGTCTCATCAAAAAGTATTTAATAAAAAATATAATATCTGATACCATCGCCAAGAAAAAATAAAATAATGCAAAAATCTGCAAAAGTACAATAATGATTGAAATAAAGTCATAACTGTACTGAGCAATTATGAATTTTATAATAAAATAAAAAAGGCCTTAAATAATTTTGTACTTTTTAATGATTAAGACATTTCTAGTCATGCGAGTAAATTGTGTCGTACTATTTCTGTTATGTTTTTAAATAGTTATCTCCTTTGTAAAACATTTTTTTTTGTTCTAATGCAGCTGGCAAACACTTAGGCAGCTTGGTCTTGGATGCCTTAAGGCAAACGCTGCACAGACGTTACTCACTTTGCATTACCCATGAGGTGCGTGTAACTTACAGATAAGCCCCGGACGCGGTGTAACAATTCCCCCGCAACGTTCTACGATCCTATTAGGACCAGGACCTACGGTTTAAAGTGGATTTCAAACCACTACAAAGATCCATGGCACCGCCGAGACTCGAACCCTAAACCTGTGGAACCGAGCGCCAGAGCGCTAGCCAATCGGCCATTCATGCCCCATTTGTAAAACATATATTGTTAAAAACTGACGGTAAATTGAATGCTTTCAATTGAGGAACCATACTACACATTTTGCACATCGTAAATGAATTCTTTTAGAAAGTTTTTTTTAATGTAGCTTCAAACGCTGTATTACATGTGTATGGATGAGTGGAACATCGCTATTCCCAAAGGATTTTAATCCGGGAGGGATTTAATTGATTGCTTCATTAATCATTCATAATCATTCATTGGTTCATTGATTCATTCAAGGAGGGATTTAATTCATTTGCTCATTTATTAGTTCATTAATTATTCATAATCATTGATTGGTTAATTAATTCATTGGCTCACAGAATTAAATATCATATAAAATAGATTGTTATATTTAATGGGTTGTCATATTAATTTTATAAATGCCATATTTTGCATCATAATATATAAAGTTTTTGAAAGTTCTATAATTAAAAAGAATTAATATTCGTATGGATAAGTAATTAAATAATTTTTTAAATAAGTAATAAGTAAATAAGTAATTATATAATTAGTAATAAGTAATAATTTACCATATAATTAGTTATATGACTGTAGAGCTATTATATGACTGTAGAGTTATTAATTATATGACTGTAGCAGTTAGATTACTTGGAACAGTTAGATATTTGCAGCAGTTAGATTATTTGGAGCTTGGAGATAGTGTCGGGGAGGTGGGAGAAACTGAGGAACCTCGGTTCGAAAAAAGAAGAAATGAATAATACATAGCTCAAAAAGACTTTTAATTTTGTTCGAAGAAGTAGAATATGAATGAAAAATTAGTAAGGGTACTGACTACAATGGTAAAACTGAGGGGTTTTTTCCCGATTAGTGTGGAAAAGTAGTGATATGGTTTCAGAAACATCAATACAAAATTTTAGATAATTCAATAATTATATGGCTATTTCTGCCGAAAAATTTAGCAGAGTGTTATGGTGTAGAGTATAGAAGAAGCAAGAATCGCTTTATTTAATTAATTAAAAACAGTACATTTTTATTATATATATATAAATTAAAAGGCAAAACGCACAAAACTATTTTTTGATTTTAAATGGAATATGATTACGTTGCCTACAACCAGCCAGACAGTCGACTATAATTTTCTTTATACTCTAATTTTCTTTATCTTTCTTTCTTTATTCTCAATAAATCATACACACTTAGTGGGATTTATATATCCGTGCCCGACGTCACAACCAACAAATGCTTTCAGCAAATGAATGACTCTGCTGTGCAAAAAGATTGCATGAATTACAGATTGGAACTAACTTACCAACAGTTCCACATTAACTTATATTAGGTGCTCAACTTAGTTGCCGGGTTTCACACATGGATGGCACTAATGTTACATATTCGCGGATATATTTGTTAGAAGTGTTTTTCATATGTTAGAAATCTGTCAATAATAATCAGTCATAATAACAACACATGTCGAAATGAAAAAAAACAAACATTATTTTAACAACGAAGATGTCGAGTTTTGCGCCAACAGCTAAAACACATCGTTTGTTTGAGGTTTGGTATGACGCTTTACGGTCATTTTGTGCATTTCGGCTTATTAGACCGGAACCTACAACTTAATGTGGATTCCAAACCACTAATAAGCATTCCCCTGAAGATTCGACCCTGAAGCCTGTTGTATCAAAGGCCAGAACGCTAGTCAATAGGCTATCAGGTTGCCGTTTGTTTGAGGAAGCCTATTGCGAACTTCGATTAGTCTAAACTCTTCGTGAAGATTGCGTGAAAATTAGTTTAAACTTTTCAGAAGTGTCGATTCCGATACTGAGGACAAGATGCGCTCCGGATGATGATGATTCTATCGTCCAGGACACCATCAAAACATTGAAATGCGATCTCTACCTCACCCTATGCATTCGCTAGACCCCTTCTGATTATCACTTGTTCCAGTCAATGACTATCACTTGTTCCAGTCAATGGC
>BPLQ01003465.1:77108-101502 GCA_021605075.1 Caerostris darwini | reverse complement strand
CTATCACTTGTTCCAGTCAATGGCTATCACTTGTTCCAATCAATGGCTATCACTTGTTCCAATCACTCCATTTGGTCAATTTTGAAGTATAAAATTGGTTAGATGAATGGAGTTTATGCACGGTCCAAAGACTCGTCGTTTTTTCCTCGCAATATTTATGTATTGCCAGAAAAATAGCAAGCATATCTAGCTAGTGACGGTCGATAAATTTGAATAAACAAATTTTTGTATTTCCCTTGAAATTTGAAATTTTTATCGATAAAAAATACCCGGAAACTCGTAACCTATTAAATATACGAGCTACGAAATAAGCTGAAAATTATGTAAACATTCCATTTTAAGTGACTTTTTTAAATGCAGAATTTTTAATCCCCATAGCACAAAAAAGTTTGAAGAATATATAAAAAACATAATTTCAGAATATTAGAGTAATCAACATATGCTTTCCGAGGGTCTAAATACGAAAAATTAGTTGAAATCGATGTAGATGTATACATTTCGGTATTTGTTTTTAAATTCCTTTTTTTTCCTTTCGCATTAACGTAAAATATTCATAGAACATAAAATAAACAAACATGCAATCAATAAATATATTCCGGTTCGACTTTTAAATCTTAAAATGGACAATAGTTGGCAACATCATAGACATGCTCTTATTAATTTTGCCGATATAAAAGATGAGGATTCTTCAGTCATAAAAAGTGCAATTAATTAATCTTATAATAGATGCCCATTCGATTGCATTAAGATAAATTTTAATTAAAAGAAGAATTTTATATGAAATTAATTTTACAATATTATGTACAAGAAGACTTAATGATTTAACTACTCTCTATTTTATGGACGGAATTATTCCATTTCATAAAAACAAACATTTATACAACAAATGTTATATACTTATTATCTACCAAACATTACACATATTTTACAGCAACTAAATTAATATTTGTATTCCTATTTTCGAATAATATTTAATAACATTTTTTTTTCAATTCCTACTATTAGTCCACACTCTTCCTATACATATTTATATATCTTGTTTAAATTTTCAATCGTTCATAAAATACTTTTTATTCATCCACTCAAATTCAAATACATTTTTTTTAAACTTGTAGTGGATGACACTTGATGTTAATACAGTTTTTTCAAATATTAATTCATCAATTAAATTTAATTAATTAATTTTAGTTTTATATGGGAGAAATAAATTTCTCTTATATGAGATATATAGTAGGATATAAATTTAGGAATAAATACCGTCAGTGGCGAAGCGTGTAGATGGCTGGAAAAAATTTATTTTCCTGGTTCTTTTTTCCTTTTTGGGTTCTAGTCTGAGTCAAGGAGGGAACAAAATGGAAAATGAAACATGTGAATAAACTAGTGAGAGAGATGAAAAGATTTATCTCAATTGTAATTATTTAATAAAAAGTAATTAAAATAAAATTTTTCTTTGTTGACCTAAATAGGAATAGGAATTTTTTTTATGTTACTTGTTTTTTTTAATAAAAGACACAAAATTTTAAGCTTTTTCCCTACACCTTGAATATTATCAAATTAATCGTATGTTATTAATATAATTTTTTTATACACAAAACACTTAATATTTGAGAAAATTTTAAATAAAAAGGTATTATTGTGAACCATTTTAGAACATATATACTTAAAAAAAGGATAAAAACTTAATTTATATCGTTTTAATGGTATGAGTCTCTCTTTTCCAGAAAGGTGTAGGCGACAGATTATTATTTAATACTTCTTTGATTTTGTAATTGAAAATTGAGAAACAGCTGTTCTGATTATTTCTGTTATTCCAGCTGTTCCTATTAATCCCAGTTAATTCGTAATCATATTTGCAGTCCTGAAATATTAACATGTTTATTAATATGCCAGAACTCGTTTATATTCGAGGAATACTTTAGCATTTACTTTTAAATTTCTAAAAAAGTTTTTATATAAATAGACGAGTATAGGTGTTATTGTATGAATTTCAAGAGTATTTGAACAGTTATGAGTATTGTACAAATAACAGTTACTTATTTTCATAAATTATTACGAGCAGTTGAAATGAATGGGTACTGATTAGATAAATGGGTAGAATATAAAAATGGAATATTAAATGATGTAATGGGCATACAGAACAGCTTTGGTATAAATGAAATTTATATTAAATGTATTTCATATTTTTATGTGTCTATCGTTAAGAAAAATTATTTATTTTCTCTTTTATATTTATACCAATTATATTACAAAGCTTTACTAGTTGATTAGTGGTAACATGCTCCACTGATGACAATTAGGGTTGAGGTTTAAATCCGCTGGCAGCTTGGTTGTAGACACTTTTTCAAAATACAAGGAGACTCTATGCCGTTTGTGATGTTTAGCCTCTTGCAACATTAGTCGAACTACCTACAGTTTTCTCAGGTTTTCTTTCATACGATAAGCAAGTGCGAGGTAGTTCTGCCTATAAGCCCCCCATCCTAAAGCCCTCCTTCTTCAGCGTCACGGAACCGAGTCAGACTTCTACCTAAGAGTGTTCCATCACATCAGAAGCTGCCCCTTTCTCTCCTTCCATGAGACCACACGTGGCTGTATTGTTAACCAAGTGGGATAAGAAAAAAATTTTTATGTATCTATCGTTAAGAAAAACTAATTATTTATTTTCTTATTTCTATTCCTACCAGTTACATTACAATACTTTTAAATACCAGTTATTGTCCTTTTCAAAGCACAAAAGAAAAATTAAAAGATATTTATATTTATTTTCCTAAATTTATTGTATAATAAATGAATATCTTGTATATATTAGTCTCGGCCTATACTAGACCTATAATGGCTCCAAGAAGAGGGCCCTTTCAGGTTCATGGGATCACTTAAAATTATATTTACAAGCACTATATGTATATATGCAGAACTTTATTTAGCAAAAATGAAAATTAAGGATATAAATTAGATATCCAAGTGCAGTTCAATCCAAGTTTGGAGATTTTCAGAGTTAAACACCTAGTCTGCGACAGACCTTAACTATCCCACGACGTGATTCACGAAACAACAGGGTTGGAAACAGGCGGAAATTCCGGCCTATTCAGTCACTTCAGCGAAAAAAAGAAAATAAAACAACACTTCCTGTTGATTCATCGCAAAACTTCCTCTCCTCTTCACCGAAATTTTCCTTTTAAGACAATCCGTCAAGAGTGGAGTCAGCTTCCCTCACTTCCCATGGAGTAGACATTTCTCAACTCGTGGTTTATCACCAATTACATTGCAACAACTCAAAGCATATCTCATTCAATCTGAATTTGTTTTGACCTGTGATTTGGTTCGATTTATCGCTCTACGCGCACGAGTGCTAAACAGACACGAGGGGTACAGTTGAAAGTGCATTCCGAAATACTCACAAACATCCATGCCACCGCCAGGATTCGAACCTGAAGCTTGTGGTACCAAAGGCTGGGGTACAAAGGTACCTAGCCACTTAGCCACTAGGCCGCTTTCGACCTCTGAACGTCGCACATACATTCGCTAATTTCCTCACTATACATGATATCGAATATCTGTTATCATATTTGAGTGACACGTTGTTCTCATCAATACAAAACTCTAATTGCATGTAATGTAACTACCCACGATGAAACTGCTGTCAAATTTGAGTGATGGGTTTATTATACATTTGTCAAATATATAATATATAAAATTCGATGAAGAGTTTGAATTTGATGGGAAAACACCGTTATTATTATAGAGTCAGAAAAAATTGGTTTCCATATGAGACACAAGATAATAAAGGTGGGAAATTTTTTATATTCCACCTTTGCAACAAACTGATCATTCCATTATATTTTTGTCATATATAGTATATGAAATGAGTATAAATATTTACTTTCAAAAATGACGTTTGAAAGACGTTTTTGTATATTCCTATCCAACTCTAAGAAGATTTTCTATTTTATAAGAAAACTATTGCAGTCCGTCAGGTTGGATTGAAACGCCATCACAAAAAGGATTTTCTCCTGTCCGTGCAGCCTGACAACTTCATTACATTCGAGGTATCTTCAGGAAGCTGTGAACGGTGTATCTTGTCTTTCAGGTGGATTTTTATAGAAGTGAGAATGTCGTGCTATATACCTGTAGTGTTACTATTTGACATTCTTACTTTTATAAAAAATAAATTGAAACATTGATAAAAATTAAACAGTTATAAATATTTCATAATTAAGAAGCTGAAATCAAATTTTAAAAAAAGTCACTGAATTGTTTTGAAGCATGAAGTTTCTTTTAAAATGAAACTATGCGCCAAATAAATAAAAAATGAAATTACATGGGTAATTTTTTTTAATTAATAAACTGATGATAGTAAACGTCCTTAAGAAATGCTTTTAATTATATATGTTAATTTTTAATTTCATAGCTTTTACATTAATTTTTATTAATTAAATAAAAATACGAAATATTGACTGGGACTGACGGTACCGCAAGTCTAGGTTCGAATTCCGGCGGTGCCATGGATGTTCGTAGTGGTTCGGAATCCACTTTAAACCGTAGGTCCCGGTCTAATATGATCTTAGAGCGTTGTGGGAGGTAGTATTACTCGCTTACGCAGCATATCTTCAAGCTGCACGTGCCACATGGGTAGTGCCAAATGAGTAACAGCGGTGCATTCCTTGCTTGTGGAATAAAGATTAACTGTCTGTATTGCCAGATGCATTAGAACAACAGCAGCAATGAAATATTGAAGTGTTTATAAAATTAAACATTTATAAATGTTTCATAAATAAGAAGCTGATATCAAATTAAGAATAAGCTACGGTTTTTTAAAGACAAATTTTCTTTTAAAATGAGAGAGTGTCTCAAATATATGAAAAATAAAAATTTGAATTATATAAATATTTTTTTAATTAATAAAATGATAAAGTTAACATCCTTAAGAAATATTTTAAATTATATGTGTCAATGATAATGCTAATATTTTTAAATTCAAAGTTTTTTCATTAATTTTTATTAAATTCATCAGTTTTATTAATTAAATATAAATACGAAATACTAAAACATTTACAAAAATGAAACCTTTATAAATGTTTCACAAATAGAAAGCAGATTTAAAACAAACTATTGAATTCTTTTGAAACATAAATTTTCTTTTAATATGAAACAGTGTCTCAAATATAAGAAAAAAAACCTGAATTAAATTGATAGTTTGTTAACTAATAGCTTGATAACAGTAAACATCCTTAAGAAATATTCTAAATTATATTTATCAACGATAATGTTAATTTTTTTAAAAAAATCATTGGTTTTGCTTAAAAATGTGAATTACTTCTTTGGTAGATGGTCATAATTAATAAAATGATAAAGTTAACATCCTTAAGAAATATTTTAAATTATATGTGTCAATGATAATGCTAATATTTTTAAATTCAAAGTTTTTACATTAATTTTTATTAAATTCATCAGTTTTATTAATTAAATATAAATACGAAATACTAAAACATTTACAAAAATGAAACCTTTATAAATGTTTCACAAATAGAAAGCAGATTTAAAACAAACTATTGAATTCTTTTGAAACATAAATTTTCTTTTAATATTAAGAAATTATTTATTTATTTTTATTTTATTTTAATTTTGTGCTATACCTCTGTCTTGTAATATGACACGTATATAGCGATGCTCAAACTGAATTATGGTGACATGCGTTTTGAAGTTGTGGCTTGTATATGTTCCAATGATGGTGTTAATTTTTTTTAATTCTTCGTTTTTACGCTAATTTTCATTAGATGCTTTGGTTTTGTTTTAAAATGTGAATTATTTCTTCAATAGATGTTCACTAGACATTGCACTATACCCCCTGTTCTATAATATCACATGTTTATGATGACATTCAAAAATTGAGTATGGGTCATTTTTTGTGGCTTGTATATATGTCAATGATAATGTTAATTGTTTTTTTATTTCATAGTTTTTACATTAATGTTGATTAAATTCTTTGGTTTTGTTTAAAAATGTAACTTTTCTCTTTGGTAGAAGTCACTAGACGTGCTATTCCGTAGTCCTATAATATCACATGTATATGGCGATGCTCAAAAGGAATTATGGAGACATGTTTTCTGAAGTTGTGGCTTGTGATAATGTTTTTTTTTTTTAATTCATAGCTTTTAAGTTAATTTTTGTTCAATTCATTGGTTTTGTTCAAAAATGTGAATTATTTCTTTTATAGATCGTTACTAGACAATATGCTATATATACCCCAGTCCTATAATACCACATGTATATGACGATGCTCAAACTGAATTATGGTGATTTGAAGTTGTGGCTTCTATATATGTCAATGACAGCGTTAATTTTTTAAATTCATAGCTTTTACATTAATTTTTATCAAATTAATTGGTTTTTGTTTTAAAATGTGAATTATTTCTTTAATATATGGTCATCATATAACTTTTTTTAAATTGTGACTTGGGTGCAAAATAAAATAATCAAATTTTATAAAGTATTATTTTATATGTATAAAGAAATTCTTTATAAAATTTAAAAAGGAAATATAAGTTTATTAATAAAAAATTTATTTCATTACTTTACCCTCAATTAAACAATACAAAATAATCACGTACAAATTATTAATTAAATTTGAAATGATGAATTTTTAGAAAACAATCTATTATTATTATCAAAAATATATCTACAACCAGAAGGTAGTACTTGGATATTTAAAATATCAATGTCGAGATTGGTGACTCACAAGTTCGTGTTGATCCAAATGTCTGTAGTGATTCTGCAATTTCTAATTAACTAACTTTACAGCATTATTTGCTTTAATTTCAATCGCGGTATTATCTGCAGCTCCGGCACAGATGCACAACCAGTTTCAGCAGTGCAAATTATTAATATCGTTCAAGATTTACTGTTAAATCAGTTCTCAAAATCAATACAGACGCTTTAAAGCTTAACATCCATTGCATAATGAAGCCGAAAATATCCTTACAATAATAATGTGTCTGATTGAGAGCCAAATTAATTTCGATAAATATTTTAAATTTATATAATAAATTTATGATATTGAGATATTTCTGATATACATTAAAATAACTAGGCTCTGGGCAAGATTGAATTGGAAACAACTTGTCTTATATTATTTTATAAATAAACCACACAGTATTTTTTATTTTTTATTTTGAAGCTAAAAGGGATAACTTATTGATAAATTTTGTAGTTAAAAACAAAATTAACTCTATTCTAAACACTTTTAAGAACCCTGTTAACTAGTAAAAACTTTATTATTTTGTTTCATTGACACTTAAAAGAATAAAGGCAAATATTAATGAAAATAGCATAATCTTGAAATATGGTAAACAAGAAATAGCATTAAAAATATTGGTAATATAAACAACTTATATTAAAGAAAGCTTTATTTTAAATTAAAAAATATATATGTGTTCGTAAGGCACTATGGGCATTTGTAAGGTGACAAAAATATTCATGATATACAAGATTCATCAATTTTAATAAATATATTTTTTTCGTACTAATACAAAAAATATATTTATTAAAATTAAATGTGCTAATTTTAATTATAATTTTAATTATTTGGAGGATTAAAGTGATAACTTCTATTGACCAAATTTTTTCTACTATTTGAACTTAAAAACAAAAGAATAAATGCAAATAATAATAAAAGCAGTATAATCTTGAAATAAGATAAACAACATTTAAAATATTAGTAATGTAAAACACATTAGCATTATATTTTAAATTTAAAAATATACATATGTTCGTAAGGTACAATGTGGGCATCTGTAAAGTGGCAAAAATATTCATAATGAATCTTGTTGTATTAGTACAAAAAATATTTATTTATTAAAATTAAATATTATAATAATTTATTGTTATTACTTGTATTTATTTATTCAATTTTCATATAACATTTCGAACCACGCAATTATGAATTTAAAATTATAATTATCTATATTCTTTTATATATTATTGTTTCTATAAAAATCTCATGAAGTACATTTTAAAATATGGGCCTGAATGGCCGAGTGGCTAGCGCTCTGGCGCTCATACCACAGGTTTCGGGTTCGAGTCCCGGCGGAGCCATGGCTGTTTGTAGTGTCTCGGAATCCCCTTTAAAAAATAGGTCCCGGTCTAATAGGATCGTAGAGCGTTGCGGGGGCATTGTTACTCGGCATCCGTGGCTTATCTTCAGGTTACACTCGCCGCCTGAGTAATGCAAAGTGAGTACGTCTGTGCAGCGCTTTCCTTAAGGTATCTAAGACCAGGCTGCCTAAGTGTTTGCCAGCTGCATTAAAAAATATATATATAAATATATATTTGGATACGTTTCATTGTTTGGCAAGTTGTGATTATTATTTGGTTCAAAGAATTATAATCTAGAATAGAAAATGTTTGGAATAAATAGAATGATATTTTATTATGAATAAAAAATAACCACATAAAAAAATGATAAAATTATAACCACATAAAAAAATGATAAAATTATAACCATATTTATTAATTATAAATAGAATGCTCAAATTACAGAAGAGAATTATGAATTAAAAGTAAGACTGCTCAAAGAATCAGAAAGGTGTATGAGATCTAAAACATGTCGAAATTGTTAGTACTGAACACTACCGACAACAAATGATCGATTTGAATCATGAATGGTTTGCCTCAAAGGAGCAACAGTTTTTATATGTTTTTTTGGCTTGGCATCCATATATTGCCAGACAGGTGGAATAAATGTATAGCTATGGCCAATAATTCAAATAAAATATATTTCATCGTTTTTATACAATAAACGTGTATTTTCTATTCAGAATTTCATGTTTTATATCAACATACCTGGTATAAATCTTAACAAAATTTCTATATCTTTGTTAAAAGTGTGATTTTATTTTTGCTAAAGATAATTAAATTTTTTTTTTGCTTTTGTTTCCGTCTGATTTTCTCTCGGTATTTAAATGTACTAATATTACAATAATCGTTATGGTACAAAGAGCATAAGAAAAAATTAAAATCAAAATTTTTATATAATGTTTCCTATGATTATTTAAACTACGTTTACAATTTGATATATTTTATTTTGTTCTAATGCAGCTGGCAAACAAACAGATTGTCTTTGATGCTTTAAGGCCAGCGCTGCACCAACATTACTCATTTAGCACTACCCAGGAGGTGCGTGTATCTTGAAGATAAGCTATGGACTCGGAGTAACAATACCTCCGCAACGCTCATGTTAGACTGGAACCTACGGTTTAAAGTGGATTCCGAACCACTACAAACAGTCATGGTACTGCCGGACTCTAACCCTGTGGTACCGAGCACCAGAGCGCTAGCCACTAGGTCATTCACGCCCAAAATTTATATTAAATGAAGTGATATTTAGTGTTTATATCTTATGCAAAAACTGTCAGTATTTTTTTTCTTTCCTAATGCGGCTGGCAAACACTTGGACAGCTTGGTCTTGAATGCCTTAAAGCAAGCTCTGCACAGACGTTACTCACTTTGCATTACCCAGAGGGAGCGTGTAACTTGAAGATAAGCCACGGACGCGGAGTAACAATGCCCCCGCAACGCGCTACGATCCTATTAGGACCGGGACCTACGGTTTAAAGTGGATTCCGATCTACTACAATTATCCATGGCACGGCCGGGACTCGAACCCGAAGCCTGCGGTACCGAGCGCCAGAGCGCTAGCCAGTCGGCCATTCAGGCCCCTGCTGTCAGTATAAAGACTTAGAAATAAATTTATCTCCCGGCTGAAACCTTATCATTTTTTTCTTGTTTTATTCTTTATATTATGTTTCATGCAATGGGGCCTGAATGGCCGAGTGGCTAGCGCTCTGGAGTTCGGTACCACAGGTTTCGGGTTCGAGACCCGGTGGTGCCATGGATGTTTGTTGTGGTTCGGAATTTTCTTTAAACCGTAGGTACCGGTCCTAATAGGCTCGTAGAGCGTTGCGGGGACTTTGTTATCCGCGTCTGTGGCTTATCCTCCAGTTACACGCGCCCCCTGCGTATTGCAAAGTGAGTAACGTCTGTGCAACGCTTGCCTTAAGGCATTCGAGACCAAGCTGTGTAAGTGTTTGCCAGCTGCATTCGAACAAAAAAAAGTGTTTCATGAAATATTTGTCACATCAATACAATATAAAAATTATTAGTAGTATCCAGTAACAAATGTTGTTATGCATCGGAACTATTGTCAAATTTCCTGATTATATATTTTATGAAACATTTTTCTCATCAATATAGTTTCTGATTAGCTCACAGTGTCTAGTGAAAATAATTGTTATGCATGAAGCACATTATCTTTTGTTGTATTCATAGAATAAAACATTAAATACTCTTTTAAATCCATAAATGAATTTCTTGTAAACTCTATTTGTATCTATTCAATAGGCTCGTGAAAAAGAAAACAATCTTTGTTTCTTCAAACAGCATTCTTAATCACAATGCAGCGTTCGTCCAATATACACATTTATTGATTGCTATATCACCTAATGATAATGTAATTATGTTTTAGTTATTAATCATCCCTTTCAGAGCAATTTATATCTAATAGTCCTTTCAATTAATTCATCTTCGAAATGGACAAACAATCTTGTTTAAGTAAATATCACGAAAGATATTGAATAAATATCACGAAAGATAATGAATGTATATCATGAAAAGGAAGAGAGTGAATAGAATTTTTGGACACTCATTGAAAGTTTGAAAGAAATGAGAATTCTGTTTTCCAGTACTAAATATTATCGGTTTTTCAGTGCTAAGTATTCTGTACTAATCCCCCATCATAAATAACATTGCATTTATGTAAACAAAGGAACTTCAAAAATGGACCAGCCAGTAGAATTAAACAATGTTATTTATCTTTTAGCATAAATAAATGAATTTTAATGTACTTAAAAAATGAAAATAGGACAAATTGTTTTGAAAATAATGTGTCTTATATGTTTAAGTAATTATTATAATTAAGAAATTGTTTAAAGGAAATCTATACTTTATTATATAACTTCTACTGTTAACTTTATTTACCTTTTTCTCAGATAATAAATAGACAATTCTTATTGTCATTAAGTTAATCTTATTTTAAAAGACTACTTTGATTTAAAAGTATTAAAATCCATCAAACACTTTCTGCAAATTCTTATTTAAATTAATATTTAAAATTTTCAATTCTATAATGAATTTCGAATTATTTTACTTAATATTTCCAAATGGAAAAATACATAGCGTGGGTTTCCTTGTATATGCATACACATTTATAATATTTATTCAATAGGTTTTGGTATAATTTGAGAGATTTCCATCTTTAGTTATCTTTTTATTTTGAATCTACTCTCCAAATTATTGTTTCTCTTCTAATAGAATATTACTATCTGTTAGAACACGTTACGTTATAATTTGAGAGATCTCCATCTTGAATTAACTTCTTTTTCAGATATATTGCTCGAATTCTTGTTTTTCTTCTAATAAAATATTACTATCTGTTAGAACACGTTATAATTTGAGAGATCTTCACCTTGAATTAACTTCTCTTTCAGAATATATTGCTCGAATTCTTGTTTTTCTTGTAATAAAATATTCATATATGTTAGAACAGATTATTAAATGGATACATTGTAATTATTATGACGGATATACATTTATTATTAAACGGATTTACATAATGCTCATGAATTATTCAATAACAATTGATTTAAATTCCGCTTGCGCATATGGCTTTATGACATCATATTTTTGTAGACTCCTTCTATGATAAATATCGCACAGAGAATTACATTTTTTCCATGAACTTAAAGAATTTATTTAATTTTGAAGCAAAAATTAAGTTTAAACTAGTTTGTTTGAATGGAAATTGTAATTTCTCTTAGCAGCCATAATATATCATTCATAATAAAAAATATATATCGTTTATTATTTTAAAGTTATCTAGACTAGCAGTTCTATAAATGTTTTTCAATTTCTTGATTGGTGATATCTTTAAAATTTTATCGATGGTTCACAGATCCATTTAAAATTTAAATTAACACATTAAAATATACTAATTGAAATAAAACATTTTTGACCAATAATTTTGTATTCAGAAAATGCCAAGCACATCCAAAACAAGATTGAAAATAAACTAAATATATTTTGTATGTTGTTAATAATCTCCTGGTGCAAGAAAGCCTACACCAGGTACACAAGACAACATTGGACCTTGGTTAAAGGTAATATGCAACTTCACTTTAGCGAGGAACCAAGAGCTCTGAAGACTGTCTAAACCTCAAGACAACGTTCTTACTATCATATTAGACTGGGACCTATGGTTTAAAGTGGATTCCAAACCACTATAAACATCAATGGCACAGCCGGAACTCAAACCCGAAATCTGTGGCATCGAGCTCTAAATACTTGGCCATTCATGCCCCAATTGTTTGTAAAAAAATATGAACATGTTTTAAGATAAAACAGCAGTTAAAATTTTTTTTCTAAAATAGAAAATTTTCATCTGCATTATTTAGAAAAATATACCCACCCTAGCAACAGTCACAAATAGCACAAAATTTTCAAAATGGTAGATGAACCCCTAGAGAAATGCTTGACTGTCCCCAGTTTGTGTATCATTGATCTAAACACAGTTTATGTTTTTTTACTAATTCTCCCAGCCTCTTTCATTAGCTTTTATAAACATTTACTGGAATAAACAGCAAAATAACCGAAATTCTTAATGGACGAAATTCTAATGATAACTTTTATGAATCACATCCACAATTCATCTGCATTGATTAAATGACAGCACTTTAGTTAATGAAGTGCTATTCCTTCTTTTATGAAAAATTCTACCATTATTTTTTTTTCTACAGTAGACCTTAACTCATCACTTTCTAAGTTAATATCAAAATGGAAAAAATAATAATAAAATAAAAAAAAATTACAGTTTTTATTAGTATCGTAGAAGAAAGACAAATTAAACATTCTTTTTTTTTTAAATCATTGGAGTAAATTGAACAAAGTGAGTGCATTTGTGTACCCTGGGAAGGTTGGGGGTTTGATCCCAGCCCTGTTATCTTGATTAGGTACTTACCTTAAATAAATCATGATTACCTTAAATAAATTACCTTAATCTTGATTACCTTAAATAAATCATGTGCACATGTTCACGCGTGTGGTCGGTTTTCTTTTAGGAGCAATTGTTTAAATATTTAACATTGGAAGGAATCTGCATTTTATCCGTGTCAATTCTACTATCACTCCTGAATGTGCTGATTTAGCCTGGGTTTTTTCCTGGTATGTCTTCTTCTTCATTGGCGCAACAGCCCCATGGTGGGCCAAGGCTGTTTGCATGCGGGCAGATTTCGATAGAGGAGATGTTTTCTTTTTAGCCCTAAAGATCTAAATGTTTTCATTTTCCATGATTCAATTCATGATTTGCTTGTGTTATCGTTTTCAAAAATTATATATTCATTTTTTGCAATTATTTTTACTTTTAATGTTATCTTGTTTTTGAATTTGAACCGAATTAATGTTAAAATTATTAATATATGGAATTTCAACTTCAGATACATTTTCTATGACGTACATTTTAGTGTGACCTATTGAGCTGTCATATAGAGTAACACTTTATCTTATTAGCCCCCTCCCTCAAGACAAAATATGTGTGCCTGATTGAATGCACTATTCTTTTAGAAATGAACAATATAAAAAAATAAAAAAATTTAAGTCAATTCCTACTTTTTTTTCACACTATTGCAGAAAGTCCTTTATAAATAATTTTCATTCATTTTTTTTAAGTTTATCTGGCGCCATCTATCGGTAGATATATGCAACTTAAATCTTAAAAAAAACTAAAGTTAATTAATTAAATTTAATTACCGAATTAATATTTGAAAAAACTGCATTAACGTCTAGTGTCATCCACAACAAGTTAAAAAAAATGTATTTGAACTTGAGTGGATGAATAAGAAGCATTTTATGAGCGATTGAAAATTTGAACAAGATATATATAGGGAGAATGTCAGCTAATAGAAGAAATTGAAAAATATGTGAATGTTTGTATTTTTTAAATTAAAATTACGTCCTATAAAGGAAGCAAAAATTCGGACACTACGTGTTGAACTCGAAATAAAGTAAAATATTTAGTATTGTCGTTTTCTTTTACAATTCTACATAAAATATAAAACACTATTTTACTTTTGATTGATTTGTTTGATTACCTGGAGAAAAGTTACATAAAATTGAAATTGATTTTAATTAAATAGTCAATGTTATTTTTCTTATTTAAATGGCTAATTATTTATTTCTTTTCGTTATGAGAAATGTGAGTATCTTTGCATATATAGTTAACATAATAATTAAACTGATAATATATTATGTACGAGAGCTGAAATATAATCCTTTTGGAACTGAACCAAAATCCCTGGTCTCTGCTAAGAAAGGGCTTTGTCACTCATTAGGCTATAAAGTTCTTCAGTTGACATAGGAGGAGGATTTGAAACATCAAATACTGCCTTGTGGTTGTATGACCCAAGCTGCTGTTATACACAATGTGTGTATAATATATCCATATCCTCTCCCAGAAATGGATAACCATGAATCTGTTATAGTTAACGATTCTATTATATTAACGATGGATCTGTTATAGTTAACGTTTCTGTCATATTAACGATGAATCTATTATATTCTAGTGGAGAATGTGATTTGCTATTCTAATGCTCTGACTATAAAATTGCTATTCTAAGGAATTTAAAAAAATAACAGCATATATATATATATAGGTATATAAAAAGCTATAGAAATGAGTAATATCAGAACCATAATAACTTAAATCAATTTTAGAAACAAGACAAAGGTTTAAATATTTATTTACTCCAGATGACAGCATTAATTCGCAAGCAAATTTGCGTTTTTGTAATTTTTTATAAAATTGAAAAAAAAGTAGGGACTATTTTAAATTATTATTCAGTGTAGATTTTTTTTTGTAACTTTTACAAACTCATATCAATAAAACATAATATGGTATGAATGACAAACAGGTGTAACATTTACTTTTGTAGATAGTTCTTGTTTTTATTTATTGTAAGCAAAACTTATATTTACTTTTCAACTTAAACTTTAATAATTAATTAAACTTAACTTTTACTTAATTTACTTTTCAATGATTAAAAAATTCTTTTAGAAATATTGTTTAGAATAATTCATATTAATTTGAGAAATAAGAATTATTAGAATAATTTATATTATTTGGACATGTTTAAAAATTTATTTTTTATCGGTGGCAGCATTAATCAGCAAATAAATTTGTATTTCTGCAATTGTTTACAAAACTTTAAAAAAAAGTAGGTACTAGTTTAAGCGATCATTTGATGTAGATTTTTTACTATCATATCAATAAAATAGCATATAACATGAATGGAAAACAGGCGTAGCATTTATAGAGCAAACAGTTACTTTAGTAGATATTTGTTGTTTTTATTTATTGTAAGCAAATCACAAAAAAAAAATCTATATTTTAAAGATTTTTGTAAGTGGATATTTGAATACTTATCATATACAAAAAAAAGGAGAAATGCTGTTTAGAGTAATAATAATTTGAGAAACAGATTTAAGAATTTATTTACTATAGATGGCTGTATCAATCTGCAAATAAATCTGTGTTTTTGCAGTTTTTTTACAAAATTAAAAAAAGAAGAAACTATTTTAAATTATTATTTGGAGTAGATATTTTTTGTGACTTTTGCCTAATTCATATCAATAAAACATAATGTAATATGAATTGCAAATGGGTGTAGAATTTATAGAGCAGCAGTTACATTTCTAGATATTTGTTTTTCTATTTATTGTAAGCAAATATTAGTATATATTATGAGTAAAGGCCATATACAAAGAAAAATAATAGAAATGCTGTTTAGTGTAATTTATATTAATTTGATAAACAGGTTTAAAAATTTATTTCTTATCTGTGGCAGCAATAGTCAGCAAAAAATATATGTTTCTGCAATTTTAGAAAAAGCAAAAAATTGTAGGAAAAATATAAGTTACTATGTAATGTAGTTTTTAGTAACTTATATAAATAAAATACAATGAAAGAACACAATTCAGTTTTGAAATGCTTGCTGAGATAAACATGAAAAATAAAATAAAAATTTTCGAAAATTTAAAGGAACACTAAGAAAATAAAATGTCTATCCAATTAAATTCTATTCTACTTTCTGGACAATTGAAAAATATGAGGCATCTAAGCTATTCTTGTATACAGTTATATTTAAACACATAAAACTAAATGTTCTTTTATTTTTCATGTAAGCTTCAGCTTCATTCACAATAATATTTGATATCCATAACTTGAGAAAATTCGAAGCTGCAAATCAGCTTACTAGGGATTTGAAAATAAAGAAGAATTTCCGAGTGCACTGATAAAAGAGATTTTGTCGACGAATCATATTTATTTTATTGCATTTATGTTTGAAGGTGTTTGTTTGTGCTTTGTGGTATTTTGTTTATCTCTTTAAAAAGAAAAGTACTAATGGGGAATAAATAATCTCATTTAAAGCAAATCTAAAATAGGATTACGCTTTTAAATCTTTATTCTGAAATAAGGTTATTACATAAAACACATATATGAAGTAAATGTCACAAACATTGTGATTCACGCTACAGTGTTTTATTACGTATCAATTATTTCTAAAAGCGGGATTAGTTACGAGTCCATAATTGATAAACACAAAAAGGAACGAAATTGTTACATTGAGATCATAACAATTAATTTTTAAACAATGAATAGGTTTCACATCTATTTATTCTTACTGCATTCAATTTAAATTTCCAAATTCAATTTTTGAAATAAGCAATTATTTTAATGCATAGAAAAGTATTCTGACGTTATTTAATCTTAAGCTCTATAGCTGTAAAAATTAAAAAGAGGGGTTTACTTGCTATGCATCAAAATCTACATTGCATTTTATCTAAGACTGTCTACTATACATCCAAATATTTACTATTTTTAATCTAGATTGCAACTATGGATCCAAATCTGCATTTATTTAATATAGATTGTATATTTATCCAAATCTGTAATGTGTATAATTTAAAAATTATAATATGTTTAATATAGATTTCATGCCATGTATCCAAATTTGTACTTAAAATCTAGACCAAATAATTGTATAAGACTACTTCCAAATGTTTATGGTAAAGTAAACCGTGGTAATTAATCTCAGCAGTCGTTTAATCATGATTTAATGTGAAAATTAAGTATGAATGAGATATTGAGGTAGAATTTAATTACTCAGATAAATGTCATTATCAATTATCCATTACTCAGGAAAATGTCATTATCAATTATCCATTACTCAGGAAAATGCCATTATCAATTAATCATTGCTCAGGTAAATGTTCTTCGTTTTGAGTTTCCATACTAGGTGATCCGATTTCGACACTAAGTTGAAAAATTGTGCCTCGTACCAAGAGAGTGCAAGATATATCTGCAGAATATTCCTGTATTGTACTTGAGGAAGATAGTGCTAACTACCGATATTCAGATCGGCATGAACGCTTTATGGGCTACATACCTACTTTTCTAGTGGCGAAAGATTTCTTGTCAATGCTACTGGCATTTTTAGCAACTACTCTAACATTTTTTTTCTTTTTCTTTTTTTTTGTTGCAGTTATTATAATGCCGAAGGAAAATGTTATTTTATCAGTTTAAAAGTTATCGGCCAAATATTTCAAGCTCGTGAATTTTCATGCAGTCAATCCCTATAATTAGTATAAAACATATTGCAACAAAAAAAAGTAACTTTAATTTCCTTATTAAATTATTTGAATATTTTTGTAAATTGATCATTACTAGTGAAAGAAAAAGGAAATAAATTGTTCATTAGCTAAGAAATCGAAAAAGTAAAATTGTTCACTAGCTTAGAAATAGTAATAGAAGAAAAACGAAAGTTGACTAGATAGTTAGTCAATTGTAAAATTCTTAATCAGTAAATGGAGAAAAACAAATAAAAATGCTCCACTTGATGAGTTGGGAAAAAGTAAAAAATAATTATTGGTGAAGCTCAGGGAAATAATAAGGTGAAGAGGCAAAAATTAAAATAATGATGAATATTATTATGTACAAAAATAATGAATTTTCATCACTTCACCAATTAGAGATTTCTCAATATCAAAAAATTGATAGTTAAATATATGCAAAGAAAATATACTTTAATTTAAGGCATTCAAAAGAACTAGGATATTTACAATATGTTTTGTTAAATACTGGCCATTCAGATGCAAAGCTGTGAAATAGATATCCAATATCTCCGAAATTTACACGATTAAAGCATATGTGGACAAGTGATACAATTTATACGCGATACAATAAGATAGACTATAGAGATGATTTTAAACAGTGGAATTGCTCTTTACAGTTGTTCTGTTTAATAAGTTTAATTATGTCATCTTCAAAAAAATAATAAAAAAATAAAATTAAATAAATAAATAAAAATCAAATAAATTAAAATACCCGGTCGCATGTCTTCATCTTGTACAATAGATGAATAAATGGGACTGATGATTATATTTCCGGCTATATGTACTATTATTTAAATCTTATACTAGTGTTGATTCAAACCAGGCCATAGTTATACGAATATAGAATAGATTTTTTATTTAAAATGGCAAGTTTACAGGAGAACAGATATCATAATATATATATATATATATAAAGAACAACATAGAAACAAGTGACATTAGTTAATCCATGCACTTAAGACTGGCAATCCAATAACGCTTCCATGAAGAAACAGGAGGCAGCGCAGTATGGAAGCTAAGTGAGACACATTAAATTCTCCCTGGCTATCACACGGGAGCCAGAGAGGGTCAGGATTCAGTTTAATTCTGTGAAGGTGCTTGATGAGACAATCAGGACCACAGAAAAGCTGTAACAATGCCACATTTGATAATGGGACAACCACCTGCGTTTCACTGCAGAACTCTAAGCAACTCACACTGATATCCAGACTGAAGGCCGTGTTTATGGATCATTTTGCCGCATCAGACGTTGCCCAGAGTGCACCAAGAGAGGTAGATTTACATTGCACTCCACAATAGGATAGACAACGCAGGTGAAATGAAACGACCAATGTGAAATTTTCCAGCAACATCGTTTTTATCACTATACGAGACAACATATATCTTGTGCTCCAATGAACGAGAGAACTTTATTTATAGAATTCCAAGTTAAATCTAATTACGCTGCCATTGAACTAGATTATATCTTGTGAGTAGTTTTAGGACTCATGGCACCCACACACCACGAATATAAAGTGTTGCGCAAACGCCAGCTGCAGTAGAGGCCAGTTTACCATGCCATTAATTGCTGTGACTACTTCATGCGTCTGGTAGATGTCATGAGTGACATGAATCGCTGCTCGTGTGAAATCATACTCTTTAGAGATGAATCTGGTTTCTGCTTACAAAACCACCATTTCATTCGAATTTATTGCTATCGTGGCAACAGATTTACTTATGTTCAATATAAATTTAAAAATAAATGTAATTAATACTTTAAAGTAATTCCTTCATTTGATTTCCTGATTTAAGATCTCTTCAATAACCAATTTTGTCGCTATTATTTCATTCCTACTTCCTTTCATTCCTACTGCCTCCATTCCTTTAATGGACACAAGTGTTTTATTGATTGCTTATTCAGATCTGTAATATGGTGTTTTATATTTTGTATTTCTCGATGAAAAAGATTTTCTGAAATTTTAGAAGTATTAAAAAAAGGTTTATTTGCGATGTATAGAGGTGTTAAAAAGGCTGATCTTTTATCAAATATTATATATACACTGAAGTGACAAAAGTCATGGGATAGCAATATGCAAATTTTCAGATGGCAGTAGCATCGCGTAGAACAGGTATAAATGCGCAGTGCTTTCGCAGAGCTTTCATTTCTGTTCAAGTTATTCATGTGAAGAGGTTTTGACGTGATGATGACCGCACGACGGGAATTAACAGACTTTGAACGCGGAATGTTAGTTGGAGCTAGACGCATGGGTCATGCCATTTCGGAAATCGTTAGGGAATTCAACATTCCCAGATCCACTGTGTCAAGAGTGTGCCGAGAGTATGAAATTTCAGGCATAACATCCCACCATGGACAGCGCAGTGGTCGACCGCCTGCACTTAACGACCGAGACCGGCGACGTCTGCAAAGAGTCGTAAATTCTAACAGATAAGCAACACTGCGTCAAATAACCGCAGAAATCAATGTGGGATGTACAAAGGACTTGTCTGTTAGAACTGTGCGGAGAAATTTGGCTTTCTTGGGCTATTCCAGCAGAAGACCGACTCGAGTGCCTTTACTGACAGAACGACATCGCTTGCAGCGACTCTCGTGGGCACGTGAGCATATCGGTTGGTCCCTAGATGAATGGAAAACCGTGGCCTGGTCCGATGAGTCACGATTTCAGTTGGTAAGAGCTGATGGTAGGGTTCGAGTGTGGCACAGACCCCACGAAGCCATGGACCCAAACTGTCAGCAAGGCACTGTTCAAGCTGGTGGTGGCTCCGTAATGGTGTGGGCTGTTTTTTCATGGCATGGACTTGGTCCTCTGGTGCGACTGGACCGAACATTGACTGGAAATGCTTATGTTCAGCTATTTGGAGATCCCATGCAGCCATTCATGGATTTCATGTACCCAAACAACAATGGGATTTTTATGGAGGACAATGCGCCATGTCACCGGGCCACAACTGTTCGCGATTGGTTTGAAGAACATTCTGGACAATTCCAACGAATGATCTGGCCACCTAGATCGCCCTACATGAATCCCATCGAGTATTTATGGGACATCATCGAGAGGTCTGTTCGTGCCCAAAATCCTGCACCATCAAAGTTTTCACAATTATGGACGTCTATCGAGACAGCATGGCTCAATATTCCTGCAGAAGACTTCCAACGACTTGTTGAGTCCATGCCACGTCGAGTTGCTGCACTTCGCCGGCGAAAGGAGGGCCGACACGATATTAAGAGGTATCCCATGACTTTTGTGACTTCAGTATATATATATATATATATATATGAGTAAAAGTGATTAAAAGATTATAAAAAAAAACTTTGTACTTCGTTGGCGCAATAGCCACATGATGATTCAAGGCCGTAGACCTACTGACACTTTTCGAGAGCACGATATGTTTTCTTTTTACTGGAAGGATTATCCGCCCTACGCCGAACGCTGTCCAGCCGTATTAGACCGGGACGTACTGTTTAAAGTGGATACTGAACAACTACAAAAATCTTTGACACCGCAGAGATTCGAACCCAAAACTTGTTTCACCGAGAGCTAGTCACTCAGCCATCAGCCCGTATTAAAAGAATAGCTTCATAAAAGGCGTCAAAAGTCTAATTCACTAAAGATTGCTAAAAATAATTTGGTAAAAGTTAATTTAAAAACTCATCAATGAAACTATGTTAATATATTAAATTTGATAAAAATAACATAATAGTCAGATTTCACTCTTTTTTTCAGTATGGATTCTTAATCTGTTTTTGATGATGCCGATATAAAAAAAAAAAGGTTTGTTAAGTCTTTTTTCTGTAAAAGTAGCTTCTCCTTTGAATTTTGTTTCATTTTGTCTATTATTTTTTCCAATTAATTGATCATTTAGATTTTGTTTATTTTATCTTACATTATGTTTCTTGCTGTTAAATAGACTTGAGTATTTGGTTTAGATTTAGCAATAAATTGAATTTTTTAATACTAAAAAATGTAGAGTTAACAGTGGTGGATATATATGGAGCTGATGTAAAGTAGACAGAAATAGCAGAATTGATAGGTTTAGGTTTGGGAATGGAAATTACTTAGGGTTTTTGAAGTGGTAAGTAAATTATTCCTGTTATAATGTAGTTATACAATACAAAAACCGAAAAAAGTGGGTTGAAATATTGCGCGAGTTTCAGGAGTTTCTTATTTCGCTATATCAGAGTAAGAAATGTAGATTCCGTAGTAAATTTTTGTGTTTCAGAATAGGGTAATTCAAGGGCTTTCTTTTCTAGCTACCAGTGAGGATAATTTTCTGAGTTGGATATATATGGTAGTTAGCATTTTACACACTTTGATTCTGATTTACATTGTACACATGGATGATCGAGAATGGCAGAATTTGAACAAGTTATTTTGATATGTCAGGCATTTTGAGTGTAATCGAAAATTAAGAATTAAAACAATGCACAAATTTAGTATGTCTGAGAGAACAATTAAGGTATATAACTTTTATATTCTTTGTAATTATGGAATTGAGGAATTTCAGAATTATATTTTTATTTGTATACTATACCATACTGTTTTATAGCTTTTTACAGCGGATATTTTTATATCTATTTTAGAGGTACTTATTCCGCAACCGTTTTTGTTAGAATTATATGTAGAAGATCTTGTTCAGAAATCAAAACTTACCCGTAGTTTAGTGTTATGTGAATTTCGATATTTATTGGAAAATCCAGAAATTGAGTAGCATTTAAAATCTTTTGATTGGATTGCTTACTACTGGTTACTACCATATCTATTCAACTCAGAAAATTATCCTCAGTGGTACTAAAAAAGAACACCCATGAATTACCTTAGTCTGAAACACAAAAATTTACTAATGAATCTACATTATTTACCCTGAAGCATTTGATTCATATATTTACAGTAAAAAGGTTACTTGATTTAAAGTTTTGACAGGTTTTGGATCACCAGCGATATTGGGCAGGCCTTCTGTGTTTTACAAAATAACTCAGGGAAAAAAATGTGGTATATAATACTAAAAAAACGGGTTAATGTAGACGTTCAGACGTTGGAAATTAATTCATGTCCCCTGCCATGAAGTGACGATGAGAGAGAGCAGATTCCCGTAGTAGTTATAGTACGGACCTATAGGGTCATGATCATTCTATTACATGATCCCCTTTTCGCAAATTGCCCGGAAAGTGACCCATCGCTTTGGTCCCATGCAATTGATTCGTAATCCTGGTAAAAGCCAACGCATTAATGCATACAGAAATTGAGGTATGTCGCCCGTCTACCAGACGCAAAGGCCAAAGAAATGTTTTATTCCCTCTATCTAGACTCAATCACAGGTTTCTTTTTTTCTAGGACACGGGACAAAATCGTGGATCAGAAAAATGGGCTTGTTCAGGAACTCAAACATGTTTTTGAAAAAGATATTGTTAATCAAATCAAAATTTATTAAAACAACAAAACTAGATAGTAACCAACACAAGAAATAGATATCAATATAAATACAATACATATTCTGGGAAGAAATAAAATAAATAAAACGTTCAAAATGTGAGAATAATGGGTCTCAACAAGCTATTGCGGAAATGATGAGGACTGTATTTTCGTAATTATTTTAATTGCGTCTAGGACTGGGTCGTTCTGACCATGTCCCTGGGAGCAGCCCAAAGTGGGCTCACCGACGACTGTTACTCATTTAGCACTATCTAGGGGGAAAGTGTAGCTTGAAGATATGCTACAGACGCAAATAGCACTATACCCACAACGCTCTACGATCATATTAGACCAGGAACTTCTAAAGAACTGAAGTGGATTCCGAACCACTGCAAACATCCATGGCACCGCTGGAACTCGAACGCGAAACCTATGTATTTTTGTAAATGAAAATAAAGGCAGACAAATAAATGAAATTGGAGATTACTAGATCGTCCAGGACGCTTGATGCTCATCTAAAGCATATGAACATTTAAGGATTATAATTTGTCATAAAAATATAATAAATCAAAAAGTTTTGTTGTACCTTGTTACAGAAAAGAGTTGGAGTTCACGGTAATCAATTTCATGAATTTATCAATTTTTATTGAATTTCTTTTAAATTTCCAGGGAATAAAAATTTCCTTTGAGGAAATGAAAGGATTAACTAGAGAATCATCCTTGAATTATCATCATCATCAGTGGCGCAACAACCCCGTTGTGGGCCAAGTCCGTCTGCCTACTGGCATATTTCGAGACAGGAGATATTTTGTTTTTACGGGATAGAGTTGACAGCGCTACGCCAAACGCTCTTACATTCATATTAGACAATGACATACTGTTTAATGTGGATTCCGAACTATAAAAATCCATGGCACCCCCGGGGTTCTAACCCGAAACCTGTGGCACCGAGCGCCAGAGCCACTTGGCCATCAAGCTCCCGTCCTTGAATTGTATATATTAGAATTATTACAATGAATTATATTACTCTAATCAGTACAATGAGAGAGAGTACAATGAGATCTAATGAGATAATTATTTCTGTGGTATAATTAGTAATATATCTGCATATTTTTTATTCTGTATGATTAAAGCTTATATCTGGAATAGAACAAATTTGTATTCTTAGAAGAAACTACAATCTTTGTTTTGTTAACAATAAAAAAAAAAAAAAA
>BPLQ01003465.1:57815-69229 GCA_021605075.1 Caerostris darwini | reverse complement strand
CGCCAATGGAACCCCTGCAGATTTGGCGGTTTTTCAGTGGCGCCAATACAGTACCCCCTGCAGATTTAGCGCTTTTTAAGTGGCGGCAATCTTAACGGCTGTAGATTTGCTGAGTTTCGACGCCATATTGTTGTGATACGAAAATGCGTATTTGGGATTTGCCAGAAACGGAGCACGATGCAATTTTATTTTTCCAGGAGCGAAATATTTTACCAAAACAACGAAAATGTCCCAATTCCCATGACATGAAACTTTATTTTGGTGAACGTAAGTTTTGGAAATGCAATTTCAGTCAGTGTGCTCATTGTGTGGGATTCCGAAAAGACAACTGGTTTGAAGGAAGCAGAATTCCATTTCGTACAGCTTTGAAATTTATATACTGCTGGTGCGAGGAGTGGACGTCGATTAAATTTTGTGAAAAGCAACTTGATATATCAGATAAAACTGTTATAGATTGAAACAATTACATGCGTGAATTATGTGTCTTGGATATGGTGAATAAACAAAAAAAAAAAAAGATAGGTGGACCAGATTGCATTGTGGAAATTGATGAAAGTTTGTTTACTAAACGTAAAAGTCCTTGTGGTCGGCATTTTTAAATCGTGTTGATTTTAAATGAAGTGTTTTATATATTTTATTGTTTTGAATAAAAATATTTTGAAAGCGTTTTGATAGTTTTTTAAGTGTGGATTGGCGCCACTTAAAAACCGCCAAATCTGTAACGGCGGTTGGCGTGTTTTCACTAATTGTCGTCAAGGTACCGTTAGTACGTAAGTACCAAAATATCTTATAAAAGTCGTTGTTTTAGCTGATTTCAGCTTAAATGCATAGGAATTTAAATATTCTCGGAACTATAAATGGGTGTTTCTTGTGTAGAAATCCAATTTTATTACTTGTTTTTTATTTGTGACTATAAAAATTTTTGATATTTAAAATTCCTAGGTTTTTCTGCCAAGATCGGCAGTTAAACAATTTGAAAATATATAAAATTATTTCCATTAAAGAAGACAGCTCTTATTTAAGTATTCAACATGTTTCAATGGGTTGGTTGTACAATCTTGAAGGAGAAAATATTGTACAAAATTTATTATAAAAAGTTCCCAGATTCTTAATTAAAATTATGTAGACAAAAACGATCACCTGCCATACAGATTTTTTAACCTTAATCCAGATGATTCAAACCCTATGAAGAAACCAACAGCAAATTTTGTGGTGTTCAAAATCGTCATGTAATATCCAATAGGAAAATGAGTGCCTAATTTTATACGTGGTAGGTCAATTTTGGTGACCTGATGGCCTAGTGACTAACGCTCTGGCACTCGGTACCTTTTACCTCAGTATTTCGGTATAATTTTTTAAAAATATAGGAACCCTGAGCTTTCAATTTAGAGAAATTTTGACATAGATAATATTTAAAATTATTTATTGATTTATTATTACTCATACGATAACAAAATCACCCGTCCTGACTGCTAACATGCATCTTCAAAAACAAATCGCGGCCTGATGGCCAAGTTTAGATTTCAAGTCCCTGCGGTGACATGGATGTTTGGTTTGATTCGGAATCTACTTTAAACCGTATGTCCCGTTGTGATATGACTGGTGCGCGTAGGGCTAAAAACTCTGCCATGTAAAAATAAAGCATATCCTGTCTTGAAATCTGACAGTAGGCAAACAATCTTGGTCGATTTTGGAGTAGTTGCGTCAATAAAGAAGATGCTCAATTTTGTTAAAACTCACAACATTTTATATTATGATATATTAAATAAAATATCATGATATTTAAGAATAAATAAGAGATCGTAAATCTGATGATGGGACTGAATTTAAAAATCCGAACCAAATACAATCCAACTAAACGAACCGACAAATGTTGAAAAGAGCGCTAAATGCTGATATAAACTGTATTAGCACTTATGGCACATAGACGCAGTGTTGTAGTGATGAAAAAAAAGAATAGTTTGTGCTCTAACAGCAGGAGAATTTTTTTTTTTTATCCATTAAGGAATATTTTTCTCAATGAATATTAAGGGATATTTTTCTTAAGGAATAAGGAATATTTCTCGTTAAGGAATATTTTTTTTAAGGAAAGAATATTTTTCATTAAGGAATATTTTTCTTAAGAAATAAGGAATATTTTTCTTAAGAAATAAAGAATATTTTTCATTAAGGAATATTTTTCTCAATGAATATTAAGGAATCTTTTCTTAAGGAATAAGGAATATTTCTCCTTAAGGAATATTTTTCTCAATGAATATTGAGGAATATTTTTCTTAAGGAATAAGGAATATTTCTCGTTAAGGAATATTTTTCTCAATGAATATTGAGGAATATTTTCCTCAATGAATATTAAGGAATATTTTTCTTAAGGAATAAGGAATATTTCTCATTAAGGAATATTTTTCTTAAGGAATAAGGAATATTTCTCATTAAGGAATATTTTTCTCAGTGAATATTAAGGAATATTTTTCTCAATGAATATTAAGGAATATTTTTCAGTAAGGAATTTTTTTTTCGACAGGCAAATAACGTGTAACGCAACATATAAATTACCTTAAAAAAGGATTTCACTCTAACACTGCTTCAGAAGAGAAAGAAAGCTCTATTACACAACATTCTAACACAAATTTTTGTATTATAAAGAAATGTCGTGTAAATATTTGTTTCAAAGTAGAGTGTTAAAAGATGCTGTAGATAAAAGCTCAGAAGACTCTGTAGAGAAAAGCTCAGAAGACGCTGATATTTTGCTTAAAAATTATGTAAGTTTTTCAATAGTAAAATGGTATTGTATGATAATATAATGATGTTTATGTAATATAATGTGAAATAGTTGGAAAATTTATTTTCTATGAAATATTCTTGTAAACTAAAACTGCAAGATATATAAAGAAGGCAGGAATAATGTAAGGATCTAATGTTATCAAGAGCAGTTTAGCTGCTACATTTATTTTAGAATAAATTTTTTATTTTTTATTTTATGGAACGGGATATTTCTTTTCTATTTTAATGTGAAATATTTCGATAATTTATTATTTCTATCACAGATTCGTGCGAAATAAATTTGTAAGGTATATAAAGTAATCAGGGTTAATGTAAAAATCCAATGGTGCCAAAAGCAGAGTAACTGTTCCATTTGTCTTAGAATAACAAGAATTTATTGTTTTATTTTATGGAACTGAAGATTTTTTTTTTTATTTTATTCCAATCATTTATATTTTGATTATGTATAATTTATATTATGATTCTGGGTTTTTATTATTGCTCCGAATTTTGTCAGCGACAATTCTAAAATTTTTCACCTCGAATTTTACTTAATCGAAATAAAGTGGTGTTTATATTTTTACTTACAATAAAAAAAAAAATACTCTGCTTATCTCTTATGTCAAACTGTATAGAAGACGCGGATATTTTGCTAAAAAAATTCTCTAAGTTTGTCAACAGTATAATGGTGTGTCATTACATGATGAGGATTATATAACATGATGCACAATATTTTGAGAATTTATTATTTCTATAACAGACACTTTTAAACTAAAATTTTAAGAAAGTAGGAATAATATATAAATCCAACACTACCAAGAACAGGGTTAATTGCTGATTACAAGAATAACAAAAGTTAGAGCAATAATAATTATACTTGTTGAATAACAAGAATTAGAATTATTAGAATAACAAAAACGTTTTTTTTTGTTTTATAGAACTGGAGAATTTTTTTATTTCATTCCAATCATTTATCTTTTGTTTATGTATTTTTTAATTCCTTCTATTAGCTCACACTCTCCCTATATAATCTTGTTCAAATTTTCAATTGTTAATAAAATACTTTTTATTCATCCACTGAAGTTCAAATACATTTTTGAAACTTTTAGTGGATGACACTGGATGTTAATACAGTTTTTTGAAATATTAATTCAGGAATTAAATTTAATTCATTAATTTTAGTTTTTGTTTAGATTTAAGTGGCATATATCTACCAATAGATGGCGCCAGATAAACTTTAAAAAATGAATGAAAATTATTTATAAAGAAATTTCTGCAATCTAGTGGAAAAAAATAGGAATTGACTTTTATATTACTTGTTTATATTATTATTCTGGATTTTTATTATTGTTCCGAATTTCACTACATTCCTGAAATTTCTCTCTTCGAAATTTACTTTATCGAAATAAAATGGTGTCTGTATTTTTTCTCATAATAAAAAATATATCATGTTTACATAACATACATCTTAACCATGCTTTCTCGATGCTTAGCCTTTATGCCGTCTTTTGAACTATATCTTTGCTTCGTATAAAGGCAGCATCTTTTTGGCGAACCGACCAATCATATTTCAGAAGATACTGGTGTTTCAAAATAAATTGAAACTCTACTTTCTTGGAAGAAAATGAAAAATAAAAGTAGAATTCGCTTCGATTCTTTAAAAAAATATCTTTCCTATAATTCGAGCAATGTATTTATGTAAAAGTGTCGGACCGTGTTCTCTCCTGTTGCGCCTAAGCTCACAGGTGCGAGAATTCGCAGTGTCAACATCGCCAGTTACGCGGGGGCGTTTTTTTCTGAAAGAAAGAAAGAGTGCCAACAAGGTGTTATCGATCCCCCACCCTCCCCGGGGCGCATGCTCCCCCGAACGCACGGCAGCGGGCCTATAAAACGGGGCGCCGCTCGAACGGGGCGCGTGTGTCAAACGGTTTTCTTCCAGTGCAAGCCGAAGTACAGCACAACTCTACTCTGGTGCGTATCTTTCTTGCCATTTCTTTTTCGAACGAAATAGAACATCTTTTATTTTATTTTTTGTTCTATTTGGTAAGAACGTTTTCATTTTTTTATTTTTTTTCTATTTCATTCTTTTTTTTATTTTTCTTTTTCTTTTGTGTCAAAGTTTTTTCATTCTCTTGCAATTTCCCTGGTGACATCTTTGGGGAGAATTTACTTTGTCGAAACATAGAATTGAATTCGACTTTGTCGTCTGTTTGAGTTTATTCGAAATGTTCTTGGGTTTTGTATTTATGGATGGTGAAAGTGTTACAAGGGAATTTGTGTGAGGATTTCGTGAGACGAATATATTTTTTCTGGGTTTTTTTTTTTATTGGAAAATCAAACTCTCGAGTTATAAAGTTCAAAATTTACATATTGTTTTTCTTGAACACGCATATCAATCGTGTTTTACTTTTTTTTTTATCAAAACAGATATCAAAATTATTTATTACTCTGTATATAAAAAAGAAGGGTTTTTGAAACTTTAGTAATGTTAATAGTTAAGTTAGATGGTCCAAAATAAAAGCTACTACAAAAATATTTAACTGATTAATTAAAACAAAACTTACAAGTAATGTTTAAGTTGTAATTCAACCAGATTGTGGCAAATTGGTTTTTAAAATAATTAAAATGTTTATATTTGCCTTAAATAAAAATATTTATCACGTATTTTTTAAATTCTTAATGATTCTTCAAATAATTCTTCAGTTATTTTTCAAATCATATTTTACGATTTTAATTTCACTGAAAAAAATCTTATATAATCGGAAATTTTAAACATATGTGTATCGGAAATTTTAAACATTTATTTTATTTAAAAAAATTAATTGTAACACTTTTTATTATATATCACTTTAATTATATAAATAATATATTTTATTGTAATATATATATTACGATTTTAATCTCACTAGAAAAAATTTCTTATATAACTGGAAAAAGTTGAAGCAAATGTAGTAAAATCCATAAAATTAATTTTATTTGAAAAAATTAAATGTCACACTTTTTAATCTATATTATTTTATTATATATAATGCAGAAATTAGCGTTTTTTAAAGTATTATTAAAATTTAAACAACAATTTTCTGTTTCTATTTTTTGTAAAAATTTATCTTTCTAGAAGATATGTGATGAAAACGATATTTATTGTAATTAATACATTTAAAGATTAATGTACTAACCTATAAAACTAGAAATACATAAACAAACACTTTCAATTTTCGGAATTCTAGTCGAATAGTATTTTTACAAAATGATTTAATATATATTTGGTATTATTTTCAATATATTCATGATTTTTTTTCTTACATATAGATGTTAATCATAAATAAATGTAATTATTTTACAATTATCTTTTTTTACACATTCTTCTATCATATTCAAAATAAGAGAATTATTTATCTGATCATAAAACTCACTTCACCATACGTTACCAATACCTCCTCGTATTTTAAAAATTGTCATTAATTACTTATAGGTTTTAAAAATTGGTGTATTTTTATAACATGTATTTTAGGTTGTGTAGTCAAGCAAAAAAAGTTAACAACAAATTAAATAATAAGAATAGGAAAAATCCCTTACTTTAAATTATCTTATTACAAACGACAGTGTTTCAATTTTATCATTATGTACACAAACAATCCGCTCTTTTTTATTTCAATACAGTGATTTTTATTATTTTCTCCAAAAAAAATTGTAAACAAAAACCAAAAAATGAACTGTACGACAATAAACGAACTATGACGATATAGTTTTAAAACACACACAAGGAAAAAAAATGAGAAAAATGCATTCTTGAATAAAGTAACACAACTAATTTTTTTGAATAGTGATATTATTAGTTATATATTTCATTCTTTTTATTATACTTTTTAATACAATAAATATAAAAAAAAATTTTCATTTTTAATGAAACAAAAATTATGTGCTTTATATAATTATGACAACAATTATTATTATTTTATCCAAAATATATCACATTTAAGTAGATGTGTGTAATTATATAAAAAAAGAAATAAAATAAAAAAAAATAATTATTTTCAATTATAAATAACTTTTTTTAATCATACATGAAAATTTATTTAAAAATCAGGCAATTGTAGAAAAAATATTTACTGAATGAAAAATCTTATGATTTTAAATATTAAATTTTAAAGAACAGTGAGTTTCTAATATTTGAATATGAAACAATTTAAAAAAAACTTTTTTAAATATTTAAAAAACACTTTCACTAACAATTCCAATTTTTTTAGCATTGAAAATGGTTTATATAATTTTAAAATTCATTAGATGTAAATGAAGGTTATTGTTTTCCATCTATTTTCAAAGAAAGAATAGTTTAAAAAATATATAAAATTTTCATTACGTTTTTAAAGTATTTTCTATTTAAATAAAATTAAAATTCATAACTTATATATTTTTTCTATAATATGGCTTTGAAAAAAGGTCTTGAGTTAACTGAAACGAAGCTAGACTGAATAATTTTTAATAATAATAAAAAAAAAAGTAAAAACACTGGTAAGAAATATGTAAATAATGTTAAGCATTTAAGTAAAATATTGATAGATTTTCATATTCAAAAAGATTATTTTTTTGTTTGTTGAATATGATATAAAGTTGAAATTTATAAAAAATCGTTGTCTTTCTAAAATATAAAGAAATAACTATGAATATAATTATTGTTAAATCATTTTTATTCCATAATATTTTTAAGTAACATTTATGTGAAATACAAGTTATTATTTTATTTATTGTTACAAATTTTTTTATAGTTATTCTTATTTAAATGTTGCAAACATATTTGTTAAAAATATGTAAATTTCTAAATAATTTAACTATAACTAAAACTATTTTAAATAAGGACATATGAATATTATAACATTCTTTTAACCCACAACTTGCTTAAATTATTTTTTCTGGAAATTAAAAATTCTATAAACCTACATTGATGCATTTTGAAACATCTGTTTGATATTTGAATTTTACTTAATAAGATTTATGTTAGGAAAAGTGAAAGTTCAAAATTTGCCAACCATAATATATTTTATTTTCGAACAAACAGTATGCTAATACACAAAAGAAATTATAATCTTTCTAAATAATTCTTTAATAGACTTTTATTTGTAAAAATGAACACTGTTGTAACGTATTTGCTTAAATTACAATCATGAACACATGTCGTTCGTCTAATTTATTTTCTACTTTGATAGAAATTATTTTAAAAATTTTGCCATATTTTAAGTTTGATTGAAGTAGATTAAAAAATAGTTATGAAATAAAAAATGTGTATAAAATCTGTATTCACTACAATTTAATTTTCCATAGAATAATTTTATATTTTGGGAATATTCTGATAAATTTTTGAAAATGACTTCATTAGTTTCAAAATTATTTGTCAAAAGTCCATAAAAAAAGCCTTCTATAATTATTTAACCAACGTTTCAAAATTCCTTCCCTTTTTTTATCTTTTATTAATTTCACTCTTTAAATTCAAGCATCTTCTAAGAAATAAATAACTGCAGAAGCTATATAGATATGCAGTTCTCAACTCAGTACATCTGTAACAATTCCTACTAACTTGACTAATTGATTAACTTGACTTAACTAACTCAATTAATAAACGTATTTAACATACTTTTTATACAAAAAATTAAAGTATCAACCTGGTAAAATTGGTCAAATTATATTAATGATTCACTAATTAAAAATCTTACTAAATTTAGAAGTGTTTCAATAGTGATTACAAAATACAATTTGCAATGTATCTTTCATAACCGAAATTGTTTCAAAATTTTGATCACCATTTCATTTCTCTGAAACTTTTGCAAGAATTGTAATATTTATTTTAACATACCATGTATTTTTATGAAATCTTTGAATTTCCTTTGTTTAAATAATAATTTGTTAAAATTTTATAAAATTACAATTTGCTATTAAAACGGCATATATGTAGCAGATTTAGAATTAACTGATGCATGTTCTCGATAAATGAGCATCTTCAAAAGCCCACTCCTTATACCCTATCAATCCTAAATGAAAGACCATTTGGCCTGTTGATTATTAAATCTATTTACATGGCAACATTTGGCCTGACTTAGTTTGTTCAGTTTCGTTTTGAGCCGAGAACATACAGTTCACAAAGAATTCTGCCATTCATTATTTTGCTCAGACTTTTAATATTTTAAGGAAAGAAAAATGATATTTGTTTAAATCAATAATTTGTTTTTACATTTTTTAAGTTATTGTTATAAGTAACTGATTCATCTTTACCAGTTGTATGTTCTCGACATGAGTATCTTCGAAGACACACTCCTTGTACGTCATCAAACCCAAATGAAAGTTCTACTGGCCTGTTGATCATTGAAGCCATTTGCATGGCAATATTTGGCTTGGCTTAGTATGTTCAGTTTCATTTTGAACCGAGAACCTTCCGTTTAAAATTAATTTTGCCATTCATCAATTATCTACAGACTTAATATTTCGATGAAGGAAAAAGGACGTTTGTTTACAACAAAAATTTGTTTTTACATTTTTTTAAGTTGTTGTTATGTGTAAAGGATTCAACTTTACCAGATCCATGTTCTAGATAAATGAGCATCTTCAAAGGCACAGTCCTTATATCTCATCATACCCAAATGAAAGATCTAGTCGGTTGATTATTGAACCCATTTATTGGCATAGCTTCGTTTATTCAGTTTCGTTTTGAGCCAAAAATTTTCAGCTCAGAATGAATTCTGCCATTTATCATTTTTCTACAGACTTTTAATAATTTAATAAATAAAAAATGAAGTTTGTTTACTTCAATAACGTGTTTTTACATTTTTTAAGTTGTTGTTATGTGTAATAGATTCATCGTTAACAGATGCATGCTCTAGATAAATGAGCATCTTCAAAGGCACATTCCTTGTACCTCTTCAAACACAAATGAAAGACATTCTGGCCTGTTGATTATTGAACCCATTTACATGACAACATTTGTTTTGGCTTCGTTTGTTCCAGGTTTGTTTTGAGCCGAGAACCTTCCGTTTAAAATTAATTCTGCCATTCATCAATTATCTAAATTCAATCTAATCAATTATCAATTATCTAAATATTGACTTTTAATATTTCAATGAATGAAAAAAGACGTTTTTTTACTTCAATAACTTGTTTTACACATTTTTTTAAGTTGTTGTTATAAACAACAGATTCATTGTTGCCAGAGGCTTGTTCTAGACAAATGAGCGTCTTTAGGTACACACTCCTTATACCTCATCAATCCTAAATGAAAAACCTTCTGACTTTTTGATTATTGAACTCATTTACATGGCATCATTTGGCTCGGCTCCGTTGGTTCAGATTTATTTTGAGCCAAAAACCTTCAGTTCAGAAAGAATTCCACCATTAATCATTTTCATACAGACTTTTAATGTTTTATTGAATAAAAAATGACGTTTGTTTACTTCAATAATTTGTTTCTACATTTTTTAAGTTGTTGTTAAATATGTAACAGATCCATCGTTACCAGATGCATACTCTATATAAATAATCATCTTCAAAGACACACTTCTTGTACCTCATCAAACCCAAATGAAAGTTATCCTGACCTGTCAATTAATGAAACCTTTTACATGGTTCGTTGGTTCAATTTTGCTTTGTGCCAAGAAACTTCATTTCAGAAAGAATTTTGCCATTCATCATTTTTATACTGACTTTTATTGTTTTCATGAAATAAAAATGACGTTTGTTTGCTTCAATAATTTGTTTTTACATTTTCTTAAGTTGTTATATGTAACAGATTCATCGTTACCAAATGCATGCTCTAGATAAATGAGCATCTTCAACGACATATTCCTTATACCTCATCAAACCCAAATTAAAAACCTTCTGGCTTGTTGATTATTGAACCCATTTACATGGCAACATTTGCTTCGTTTATTCAGTTTTATTTTGAGCCTAGAACCTTCAGTTCAGAAATAATTCTGCCATTCATCATTTTCCTACAGACTTTTAATATTTTAATGATCGAAAAATGACATTTGTTTACTTCAATAATTTGTTGTTACATTTTATAAGTTGATTTATTATTTGATGAAGCGAAAATAAATACATAATATGATTATTCTTTTGTCAAAACTGGCATAGATTTAATTTCAAATTGACAACTTGACTTTGCTTCTCGACAAATTGTTGACATTGATGTGATGTTAATTTGATAACCTATTTGATCAAAATACATTCTGAACGTTTATCGTAAAATGTGTTCCTATTTAAATAGGAAATCAGGCTATATGACGAATGCATCATTTTAATTTAACTCATTAACTCAATTGCTTGAGTGGCATGTTATCTAGTATGGTAATTGATTTCGCTGCATTGTTTAATATGGCAGAAAATCTAATGAACGTTACTTAGTATATAATTTGATAGGCAATTTTGGAAATTCATGAATTATTTCGTATGATAATGCCTTTAATCTGTATAATAATGAACCCATTATTCCATTTGAATTTATTAGACATTCATCCTTTCGTAATGATTTACCATTTGTTTGGTTTATTATAAAACCGATTATACGTTGAAGAGCCATAATTTTTAATAAAAAAATCCATTTGTTTAATATTATTCAGCCTTATTTGTTTATCCGGTTGGGGAAAGTGGTAACTTGTACAAATTGAATT